>CAJNOL010003474.1:0-18380 GCA_905250125.1 Rotaria sordida
CGGGTTACAATCGATTGAAAGATTTAAATTGATTACGGATTAAAACCCGGTTTTTCTTGCCCTAATCCAGAATAATCGATTAAATCGATTATTTTTTCAATGGATTTGGCGATTTTAATCGATTTTAATCCGATTTTGAATAGAATATTGAATTTTTCGTCGAAATTGGTGACTTTTACACTTTTAATCAAAACAAATCAGGATTTTGCTACATATTTTTTTCACTGGGCATTATCAGAATTTCTTCAACTCCATCTGCTGAAATAGATATATATGAAGATTTAAGTAACCAGAGTTATGTGTTCAAGTTCAATAGATGTGCATAGTGTTCATTAGGGGTGTTAGGATTCACATTCCTTTGAGGTTCCATTCTCTGAAAAACGCGAACGCACTACATTTTTTATTTTTGTACAATTTCGAACAGTCAGAGATGGGCGTGCCCAGTCAGTGGGATATCCCTAGTATATTTGTCTATATAGCTTCAATAGATTATCATAAAAATTTGATTTTTTTACCAGTTGTAGTACATATATAGACCTAATGATCTATTGTTGTTAGAGATCTATATCTTGCTATGAATGATGATTACTAAGCGTTCTCTTATGATCATTATACTGAAGGTGTTTCATATTGAATTTACTGACATTTCACTCTCAGCATATGCTTATGTGCAATAATTCTTTATTTTATCGCCTTCTCGTGTTACAGCTACACATTTTTCGTTCTATCTCTAATAACTTTTCTTCGATCAGTTTTAACTTGTGCACATTCATTTATATCTCTCTACTATGTTCTCTCAACGAATCGAATGGTATTGTTTTCAATCTCAGTCAGCTCCAACTGATCAACGAAAATATTGTGCCGTTTGTCACTCGATGTTAACCTGGACATGCATCGGCTCTGGATGATCGGGCTTATATACAAATTATTATCGACACCGTGGTAACTGCAATTTCTGTATGGTAGAACTTGTTGAAGATCGACAACAAGAAATACAAGATAAACAGGTTGCTATTCAACAAGAATTTCAGACTCTAAATAACGGTAAGTAACATTAACCTTCTCATATGACACTTACAGTTCCATTTAATGATACTATTCTACAAGCATAGTCGACAGTTAATCGCTAAAAAGCGTTTTTGTTTATATCTTGTAGAACAACGTCCATGGTCAGAATGACAACGAAATGATGAATCGTGTGTACAACATACTGGACTTGATGTTGAAAAAGTGCAACAATTATATAGTATGTGTGAAGAATCACTTGTGAAGTAACGTCTCCATAGAAACGAGCAACATACAAATACTACCGTCACACCATACTTATCTCCTATGAATTTACTAGTAGTTACACTATGGCATTTGAAGCATTACCATTCAGAACGCTATATTTCTACAGAGCTTAATTTGGGCCCATCAACAGTCAATTATTTTTTGAACGAAATTGTGGATATACTGCATTCTTGTGTATACGAGAAATTAGTATCATTATCTACCAATATTGCTAGTAGAACCAGTAAACATGGACCTGAACGACATCACAAGTTAATAGTTGATTCAACTTTTATTGCAATTTCTGAATCTTTGGATTCAAATCAACGTAAAGCATATTACCATAGAAAAGGCTCAACAAACTATGCCTTAAAAGTGCAAATAGCTTGTGACTTTAACCATCGCATAGTACACATATCAGGATGTTATCCTGGTAGTGTACATGACATTACAATTCTAAGAGAATCTGTACTATTGGAATATGCAAATGAATCTGTCCAAATCATTGCTGACAAAGGATATATAGTTGAAGAATATGTAATTACTCCAAAAAAGAAACCTCATGGACGTGAATTAACAGATGACGAGAAGAAATTTAATCGTGACATTAACAGTGCAAGAGCAGCTATTGAAAATATCAATCAACGTCTTAAAACCTATGCTATTCTAGGAAATATCTACAGAGAGGTAATTGATGATTTTCATAAGATAACAAAGATCGTACAAGTTGTCTCATCTGTATGCAATATCCAATTAAACAAATATCCTATTCGTAAATCTACGTCGTAACAATTTAGTTATATTTGTCGATTAAGTACTTGATAATAAAACTTAGTTTGTAATATTTCATGTTATTTCACATATCTCAGTATGAATAAGTACATGTCAATAAATTGAATATAAAACACCTTCAGTATAATGATCATAAGAGAACGCTTAATAATCATCATTCATAGCAAGATATAGATCTCTAACAACAATAGATCATTAGGTCTATATATGTACTATAACTGGTAAAAAAATCAAATTTTTATGATAATCTATTGAAGCTATATAAACAAATATACTAGGGGTATCCCACTGACTGAGGATGCCCAGATATGCAAAGATTCTTCTATCTATTTTCTAGCTGGCTACTGTGTATTCCAAGTTTTTGAGAACAGAAATATAGACATAAGTTCTCGTTTCTAGGAATGAGAACTCAAATGTGTTCAAATTAAAAATCTTAGAAGTTCACATATGAAACTAGCAAAAAACTGGGTAAATCAAAAAGTCTAACTTTTAATGGTTAAACATGATATTTCAATAAAATGACTTAGGTGATTCTATACTTAAAGTAGTTGAGAGTAAAACAACATGGATCCTCAAGAAATTATTTTTCAGAGACTACCACGAACACTCTTATAGTTTGTTCGAATCACCATTCTATTCTAGTCTATTATTTCGCCTATGAGTCCGAATCAAGATTGAAAACAAGTCATTTCTTAAATAAATGTTAAAGAGGAGAATGTCCATTGAGCTTTTTCTGTGAAACAATTTTTCTTTTTTTGGCAACCAATACAGAGAAAAAGTTATGTATTGTTCTATTTTGTCGTCAGTTAACGGCTCAAATGGCATATGCAAATAGGATTTATCTTCATCTGTGAGAAGCTATATAGGACTACAAAGAGTACAGATTAGTTTCTGTCCAACACATTCCTATTGACCATCCTGATCATTAATTCTAGCCTGGGGGGAGGGGAGGGGGGGACTGATTGAAAAATGTCGTCCTTCACATTTTTTTATGGTAAATTTGAGAAAAAAATCTTGAAAGACTAAATTATGACTATAAGTCCTTTAAATTTATTGATTAATCAGAATTGATTGTGCAACCCTTGTTTTCGTCATAAATTGTATTATTAATTCTTTTCAGTTAAATAAAGTAAAATTAACTTGACGGGACGGACTGTGAGTAAACTTCACGAGCATTGCCGAACTAAAAATAATTCAAAGAAAAATAATTATATTCCGTGTGAATTTTCAAATTTTTCAAACACTAAAACTTGCTCGAATAAAAATAATCACGAACTGTATATGCGAAAAGACGTCAATTTCAAGTGAAAATATGTCAACAATCATCTATCCTTACCCCACTTGCTTGTCCGAGAATACATTCAGAATGTTTGTTTAATCGAGTTTGCCAGCGTACTTGAAAAAAAGCAAGAAGAAACACACAAATATTGTAAACGAGCATAATAAGAGCCAATAACCAATTGAAAAAGAAGCCTATAGAAAATCCGAAACCAAAAGTAGCAATAGCTTCAGTGAACACTCCCAAATATGTTCCAAGTAGTTCCTGGATAGCTAATGCCTCGCTTGAAAGGCGATTACAAACAGAACCAGAACGATTTTCAGAAAGATCAAAGTAGGCCATTTCTTGTCGCAGAAGCTGAGCAAATGCTTTCGCACGTATGCGTTGTGTCAATTTTGAGCCAGATACAGCAAATGCAGTGTACTATGTAGATAAGGAACGTCACATTCAAAACTATTGAATAATACAATCATTTATCCTATCATGATAATTCTGTGAATTAGTAGTTCAATGATTGGAAATTATTAGAACATAAGCTATAAATTACATATACTTATTTAACATGAGATTATATTGAGAACTTTAACAAATTCCTCATCTCATCTCATATATGTGTGTGTAACAGCTGAAAAACATATTTCGATAAACAACTTACATCCATTTCTAATAGGAACGAATTGATCACGACAATGAAAAATTTACTGTTATACTGTTAGAAGTTTCAAAAAGAGTACAGACACACCCAACCCTCTTATAGATATCCCTTCCACACAGACAGCGCTGCTTGAAAGTGGATTTTCTAACTACAACTATTGGATGCTACAATAAGATAGAAACAAGATCCTTCTTACGTTGACCGCTTTGATTTTTTGATTTTCATGACCTTAAATTCGCTCTCAAATCTATTCTTTTCTGTGAAACACTATTGAAAATTAGGATTGAAGTACAAAGTGAGAAAATTAAACCCAAGCCATTCTGTTCCAAAGACTGTGAGAGAGATATCGGCATGATATTGTAGATTTTTGGACCTCAGGCTGCTGAACTTTTAGGAGTTTGAAGTTATTTTCTTTTCTCGCTTATAGTGCGATGCGTTAGTCCCATTGACAGATGGTCACAGACACATGAAAACAAGACTCTCTGAACCTTCTACATAGGATTGTAATAAAAATAAAAAGCATCTTCATGCCCATTTGAGACGAATTCATCGTGTATCATATTTTTGTTAAGTATTATCAGCTGTTGTCATAGCTTTTGCGCGTTCTTCTATATATTGTTATTTTCCTCTCCTCTTTACATCATATGTATTCTCATTCTACGCGATATTTATTTTCACCCTCTACCCATGATAGGACCTAAAGGGACATATGATTCAGACAACAGGTTGCACATGAAATAGAGAAAAGCAAGCAGAAGCGTATCAGAAAGCACAGAACAGAATGATATACATGTCTTCTACGGCCATTCAACGAAGGATTAAAATACGACCTTCGAACGATGCACATACATTCCACAGATACGACCAACAAATTGCTTGAGTTACTGTATGACGTTGTGCTTAGATATATTTCTTGTACGATAGAGCTGTAGCCAGTATGCTTGTACGATATGTTTAGACAGTTTGCTTGTGCGGAAAAGAGAAATCGAACCTCGTACGCTCCGGTTCCGAATCTGAGACATACCTCACCCGACCAGAGCTTCCCGTAAATCATATGTATTTTCCCCATTCTATGTGTCTATTTTCTTTTGTTTCTGTCGTATATTTTTTCCCATCCTGTCATGTGTATTTTCCCAAATGCTCGTGGGATATTACTTTATCCTAAGTGTTGTTCGCCAATCTATATATAGTTGAGATTTTATTACACTAAATGAGATGGAGAATATATGTGTATCTGATATAACTATCTTTGGCTATTACTCCGTAGAAGGAAAATTTTTTCGACTGAAATAACTTCACATTTTAACCCCATAGAGATTGTGCGTCGAAAGTTTTCTTATTTGTGAGCGTAGTATTTTAATGTGAGTTCTACATTTTAGTCTCATCAAAATTGCGCTGACAACTTTTAAGCCCTATTTCTATCTAGAACTTAAAATTAGCTATATTCACGTTGTTGTTCTTTTTTGAAAATCATTCACTATATTGGTATCCTACGCTCGTTGCTTGTTGAATCTGCATGCATTCTGTGATCGTCTTCAATGGGTCATGAGCTGTTCGAAAAATATGTAGCTTTACTTTAGCCAATTTCGGCATCTTTTTCCTTTGCTCGCGCATAGCCATCAATCCACTCGCTTGTTATGTCGTTCGCCTTAAAGTATACAACCAGTATTATAATTAACAACTTAAACATATCATTCTTTTATTAATATGAATATCAGTGTCCGACACGGGTCACTTTTTTGTGACCCGACCCGACCCGAGCTCAAAAATTTTTTTCGTAACCCGACCCGAGGTGAGGGATAGTTTTTGGCCAATAAAAGTGGATTTTTTTCAGACATTGACAATCTTCTCAGTAAATCGATACATATTCTATAGGTATTCGAAATAAAGAAATGATTATCTCATCTAAAATTGCTGCTTTTCTTATGTGAAGTTCGGAATTCGTAAAACTTTTGTGACCCGACCTGACCCAACCCGAGCATGATGTGACCCGACCCGACCTGACCCGAGGTCAAGTATGTTTTTCGTGACCCGACCCGACCCGACTAGTGTCGGACACTGATGAGTATGGAACGGATTTATGATAATCAAAATTTTTCGAACATGTGTACTTCTAAAGTATTAAGCTACTTTCTAGAAAACTTCCAGCATCAGTGCCGAATATTGCAGATGAAATCTATCAATTTTTTTGGAAAATTCGCATCATATTTAGATTTGGGTGCCACAGATGGGATCCGTTCGTATTTTTCTTAAACCAAACCCAATCGAAACGATCGAATTTTTAAAAATTTCGAACTGAACCAATGCAAGTTAAATACTTTCACAACTTACTTTCAGCTCGTAACGAGAATAGTCCTAAACTATCTGTTCGAGGAAAATCTTTTATACACAGTGACATTGCGAATGAATCAGATCGCGCAGCAAGTATATGCACTCTACTTTTAAAACAGTTAAAAGCGACTTGAAAATTTGAGTTGAACTTATGAGCTTTTTATCTCACTTGTAATTACGTAACTGAAGTTAGCCCAAGATTCGAGTAAAACCAGCCAAGATTCGCCTAGGAACCTGTTCCAGACGTTCCAATCAGTGTTTCAAGTACAACTCGACGAGCTCTATCTAATGGTGTGTTAAATTTTCCATAACTAAAACTACGGTTTTCAGGGTGTTTATGGTACCATCTATGGTCGCAAATATCATAGTTTCAGCTACGAAAAAAACTGAGCATACCATTGGATAGAGTTCGTCGAGTTGTACTTGGAACACTGATTGGAGCGTCTGGAACAGGTTCCTAGGCGAATCTTGACTGATTTTCCTTGAATCGTGTGCTAGAATGTCAATAGAAAAATACAGGATTTGGAGATTTTTGAACCATAGTTTAACACATTCGACCCGACGTCGCCCACCGGTGGGCGACGCTATAATTTAACGAAAAATCGTATAGAAAAGCACTTTCTTTTGCTTTTTTTTAAGCAGGAGATTAGACGTAAGCTGTCATATCTTCTGTCTTCAGTACTTTGTTTGAATTCTTTATTCGATAGCATAATGCTTATCATTAAAACACTCGAGACAAAAAAATTTATCACAGTCAGAACAGAATGTTTTGACTTTCTTTGCTGCTGCATTGCTCGCTTGTCTTGACTGTTCTGCCCTTTCCTTCGCATAGCAGCCAGTACACCGTCTACCAACATTGCGCGTAGATCCTTCCTTTTCTTCGAGCTTGTGATCAGCGAATTTGCGTTTCGAATACCTTGCTGGTTGTTGCCTGGAGCCATGTTTCAGCTTCTCGATCGGCGTGCCAAGCAGTAAAGATTGGACAAGATTTTCACGAAATTGCAAGATGGTCACTTTGCTTTCGATGTAGTTCTCCTTGTATATCAAATAGCTATTTACTAGTGCCGTCCCAAAAACTAATTCAAATGCTACCTTTCGGTACCATTTTACTGATTTCCTGAGAGACGTGTAATATGTTGATAACTGGTCAGATAAATCAGTGCCTTGTCTTCCTTTATTATAATCTAATACGACTTGGGGCTTCATGATCGACTCATTTTGAAAATTTAATTTTCCACTATCTACTACACTTGCTGAATGTGACGGTCTTGTAGATATCATCAAGACATCGTTCTTGTCTCGCCACCTAATTAATTTAATTCCATCTTTGTTCTGAAGTCCACAAACTTCTCCACGACTAAGATTTTCTTCAAGAATTCTACCTCCTGATCCAACACGATTCGTTCGAAATGTTCCAATGAGATATGTATCATGTTCCAACAAACATTCCGCCAGGGAAATACTGGTAAAGAAATTATCAGCTACGACGGTTCGATAACATCCATCAAGACCATCTAATAGTTTCATTACTACTGTTTGAGCATGTCCGACACCTGCCGTTGAATCTTGCTCACCGGTATAAATTACATAATTCCAAACATAACCACTGGTCGCTGCTAATTTGTACATCTTTACACCGTACTTGTGTGCTTTTCCAGGTATGTATTGTTTGAATAAAAGTCGGCCACGCCATGGTATCATACTTTCATCTATACTGATAATTGAGCCAGGCATATATACTGATGAAAATCTTTCTTTTAGTAAATCTAAGAGTGGCTTCAACTTGAACAGTCTATCTTGGTTCGAATTCTTGTCATTGTTATTCGAAAAATGCCAAAATTTTAGGAGTGATTCAAATCTTTCTCTTGACATGGTATTTTGAATGATCTTTGATCCATATAATGGACTAGAGCTCCAATAATACTTCAGCTTCGGCATTTGTACTAATCCCATTTCAATAATTATTCCAAAGAATTTGAACATCTCTGTATTAGTGGTTGGTTTCCATCGTTGAAACATTGATCGTCTACTGATCACATGACTTTGCAAGTATTGCTGTGCGTATCGATTAGTTTCACGAACCATAAGGTCAATAATTTCGTCCGTAATGAAATGTCGATAGCAGTCGATAGGATTAATTGTGTTATCTTCTGAAGTAGAAGTCACATCCCCGATAAGCCCATGATCTTCCAAGAATTCTGCATCAGATTCTGGTTCTATTTCATTCCAGGCATATAAATTCATATTATCGTTATTGTCTTCGTCAGTAATTTCTTCGTCAGAATTGTCAAAATCAAGGTGCGTTGTATCAAACTCATCATTCAGTGAACTCACTTCACTGAATGAACTAGCACTACTTTCTGTATCGATTTCTTCGAACGACATGTGAAGTGCTCCAAAAATTCGGTTGTATTTATATGCAAAACGATATAGATAAGAGAATAAGGGAGAAAATACTGGAAATTTCTTTCTTTTTCTCACACATGCTTCGTACAATATACAAAAGAACGAAAAACTAACTTAAGCCATTAGTCACTTGGTCAGTAAAAAATGACTCATTGTTTAGTAGTATAAACAAGAGAACGACAAATAACCAGTAGAATATAGCCAAAAGGTCATTAAGTGCATTTATTAGAAGATAATTGTTCACGAAAATGAATAATCTGAAAAAAATTTTACAAAAACTGAGTCGGGTCGAATGTGTTAAGAGTTCTACTTCCCAATCTAAAACTCATCTTTCAAATTTATGCTCACTTTCGATTCTCTGTTTCTTAGTCGGAACAAAATAAATCAAGAATTTCTTTATAATTCCTGCTAATAAAGTGAACAAAAAACAATACTTTTCATGTTCACAATGTTTAATTTTGTAAATTCGATGGTAAATGGAGTTGTCATTGTCCTGAGATTTGAATTTTTTCCTTTAACTTATTAGATGAGGTGAAAGAATTTAATTCATATTCATCGAAGGAAGAATGATTGCTTTAGTGGAAATATTATTTCAATCTATTGTTTTTAAAGACGAGTCATCTTGTATTGCTAGTCAATCGCTTCTTGCTTAAGATCAGTTTTTTTGTGTTTTCAAAAGTTTTCTCAATGACACAGATGATTCAATCCGACAATAGAACCAGCTCGGACCCGACGGGAATCCGACCAAATTTATATGGATTTCTGCGGAGCCGACGAAATCCTATCGGAATTCTGGAAACTAAATAACATCCGGATTCCTAGGGTCAGAATCCGGTGGAATTCTACTATCGGAATTCGACGGAGTTCAACACTTCGCTCTGACTGATCTCTACTATTGTCACCAGTTAGTAATCAACACTTATTTAATTAGATAGGTTTCATCCGTCGGGTCCATTAGTAGATTCATTTCTCGGTACCCCATCGGATTCTATCGGTCGCATAAATCCAATCAAATCCGATAGGTCTCAGTATTGGATTCATTTACCTAAGTTGGTTTGATGAAGTTTCTATCTATTTCTAAGTCTTTGTGTTAATTAGACAAAAGTCATTCACTGCTTTTTGACCCTTGCAAAAATCGTCCACAAGAACTCTTATATATGCTATTAATTCTCGTATTCGACATGTCATAGAACAGACACTGTTATTTCATGTACAATGATTTACCGAATTTGAATGCTGCTTCTCTGCTCGTGTTGTTTTTCTAGAGAATTCTTGTAGTCGATGCAGCAGATCTTACAGGAAAAAATCCAAAATGAATCATAAAACTCTGATTTTAGGAGAAACTAGAGTCCGAAGTTATCAATTTAGATCCAAAGGTTTTTTTTTCGAGCCTCTCAAAAAAGAAGGAACATGAGATTTTGATTCTAAATCAAAGTTTTTCACTCTTCTCCAATATTTTCACGTCGAATAAGAGTAAACAAATATCTTGTCTGTAAACATTTGATTTTCCGTTTAGAATAAAACAGAATAAAGCGAACAAGTTTTCATTTAAACAAAAGAGAAATTTTTATAGAAATTTTTCATCGATGATTGATTGAAAATTTCTCTAAATATTAGTTTGTGTATTCCAATTCATTTTTATTGCTAAATTTTGTGTTATTATGTTCGAAAAATATTAATAATTTTATTTTGAGAGAACTTCTAAGTTGAAAAAGAAAATTAAAATAATGCTTATTTCGGTAAGTGTTGCTAAAGTTTTATCATTTTCAAAACTTTCGCAAGCAATTATAATCTTATTTGTGTATATCAATATCAAATGAAAAAAAAATGACTACGAAATAGAGACGAAGTTAAACATTTTTTTATACGAATTAGAAATAGCAAATATTAAAGCTTCAACGCGTTTAAAATTATTTTAAATTATCAACAGTTTTACAAAAAATTTCAGAATAATTTATATTTATGGGACTTGAACGAATTTTACCACACTTAAAGGTTCAATGAGACTTCAGAATTGAACTCATTTATAATTTTACTATTATTATTTGTTATTCGACTTTCAGATAACATAAAAAAGTTTTTTATTATCCTATTTGTACCATCTAAAAATAGCATACCAGTAAATAACTATTATGGCTTCGTATGTACCTCCAACATTGAATAATTCTTTAAAAACTGTTGAATGGATGTGGCAATCAAATCCAAATCCATTTTCAAAGTCTGAACCGACTACATGGAGTCATTATTCAGATTTAGAAAACTTAATTATCGAAGAAGCATTTCAGGATAAACAACCACGAGCTCAACTGGATGATTATTTTATTGATTTCAAAAGTAATCTTCGAATATCGAACACTGATGATTACACGCAAAGACCGATAAAACGAGTGGTGCGTAAAAGAGAAGATAAACACCTACGAGAAGCACGTTTTATGGATCTTCCTGTTAGTTGCGGACGTTCATTTGGTGGCGAATATGGTTGGATATCCCCATTTGTAATAGAAGTCAGACGAGACTTGAAACTCGAGCCAGACGATTTACCTTTGAAAAAACCAAACATGATTCCAATACTTGTCGAAAAGGCTGTACTTGGTATTATTGAAGAAGGAAAACATATTAGAAAAGAGCGAGAAGCCGAAAAAATGGCTAAAATGCTTAGAGAAACAAAGAATTCTGGAATGGAGGAAGTATGGAAATGTTGTGCTTATCTTTACACATTGGAAAGTTTCTTATACAAAACATTAAATGCAGCGATGAGATTAGTTGGAGATAAAGAACATGAACAAGTATGGCGAAGTAAAGTTCGTACATTAGGTCCATTCTGTTTATTATTGTGGGATGATCCATTTAATACAAAAGTGACAACCAAAAAGACACTTTATCGAGGAGCCACTCTAACTAAAGAACAGATCGATACTTATACAAAAATGGCCAAAGATGATAGGGCTTATGGATCATTTCAAGCGTATATATCATGTACTCGAAGTCCTGTAGTAGCTGACTTTTTTAGTGGAAACGTCTTATTCATCATGGAAGTATTAACTGCTTTTATTGCCGATTTGAGTCCATTATCTCCATATTCTGACGAAGAAGAAGAACTTGTTACACCAGGTGTTTGCTTCCGTGTTAAAAGTGTTGAATTTGATAGTACGAAGAATAAACATTTGATTTATTTGGAATTAAGACAACGATTTTCGCGTAAGTGGAAAAGTCTTTTATAATAGCCTTTAAAATACAAAAATATTTTTCTATACATTTCTATTCCCATTTTATAAGGCGCATTAAGATTATAGTAATGGACAACATTACCGTTTCTTCATAGAAATATGCTAAAGTTCAATATAATATTGTAACTAAAAAATAATAGATTAATTGACTATTTCTCGGTAAGAATATAAACTATGACTTAAAATATCCGGACATATATTAAAGCCTATTATGTTCGAACAGAAAATGCCAAAAATCTAAGTTCTTTACTTATAGATAGAGTGAAGTATGTCCTGTGAAATGTATATTTAGAATAAAATGTAGGACTTAATTTTAATGATTTTCAAAACCTTAAAAATGATTTTTTATCAAGGTAAATACTATGAACACATTTTTTTGTTTTAAATGAGACGTGTCTCGGAATTCCGTTCATTTTGAGCTCTTCAGGAAATTTGAATTCTGAAACAAATAAGAATTTATAAATATTGATGAATGCATTACGATTGAACTCTTAGAAATTTTGGAACCATAGAAACTAATGAAATTCCGAGAATTCTGAGAATTCCAGGAAATTCAGACATTTAAGGAATTCTGATAATTGAAGACACTAAATGAAATTTCATATTTGTAACATTTTACAAAACACGTTCAAGTGAAATACGTAAAGGAGCCGTAAAATTTGTTGAAATTGATTGAACCCATTGGCTGCTCCACTTTCGAAGAACTAAGTATAAACGAGCACCCTCATAATCCTGACAAGTGGTTCATCTTTTGTTAAAGCGAACAACGATAAATTCATGATTCCGATCATGACAGAAATTGGATAAAATATGCGCTCAAATGCTTTGGTTATCATCGGCATTTTTTCCTATAAATAAGTTTCGCAATCGGATGATTTATTTCTTACTGGTCTCCTATACGTATTGAATCGAGATTTTTGCGACTTCCATCTTCACCCTTCATAAGTTCTAGTAAACAGTTGCGTGGAAGCAGTAAGTAGCTGACTGAAGTTGGAAATGATCGGGTATACTCTCTACAAACGAGAAAAGGTGTCTAATTAATATAAGTTCCTTGATCACTTTGGAACTCGATAGATGCTAATTAGTATCAATGTTATAAGTTTATGCTTTTTTTAATGTTGTGAAAGAATCTTATTGAGGATATTAATCAATAGGACGATCGTTGTTTGTTCTTATATCTAGCAGAGGAGGAGCGAGAAATGGATCGACATTAGAAACGAATGAACTAAATGAATTGCTAGTTTAGACAAAACGTTGTAGTATTTGTCAATATTTCTCAAGAGAAAGGATTAAGTGCGTATGCGTTAAGTTAATGAACGATGAAATGAATATGTACAGAAGACTAATATGGATGATTGCGTGTTCGATGAATAAAACAAGAGTAATATTATATTTTGCCTGTTTCTATACTATGTATCGTAGACGTATTAGTACTAGTATGGCAATCCAAACAATTTTTTTCAGATGCGAATGCTGTTAAGTGTGACGCATCCATCTTGCAGACTAGCACCTGTTGATCACTTGGACTACACACGCGGTTTAGTCTAATGAGAAAAAAATATGTACTATATTGTTACTATTTTATATAATGAGACTATAATAGTTCTGAAAGAGACCATCAGCCGAAACAAGAACAAATAGATATGTGAGAGTATGTCTTACATGCGAGATATTCGCAGGTATTCTAAGAAACTTATTTTTTAATTTAGTGAGGGTTGTAGTGATGTGTCTACGTGAAAGCTAGATGAGGCACTATTTGCCAAATCCCTCATTTACGAAGATATTTATTTTTTATTTTTATTGATCAGAATACTAATTATTTGAAGAATGAAGTGTCGTGTATTTATTACCCTTCTGATCGAATATAAGAAGATAGTACACGGCAGCTTTTTTTATTTTTTGGCACCACTTACTAAAAAAAACAGAACGCAATGATTAGTGTAACATCAGAGAAGGCCTTATATCTTTAAAAATACATAGACACAAGAATTTTCAGTTTAATTACTAGTGATATAATCAATGACAAACGAGAGAAATTTAGTCTACATAGAATGTTTTGCTTCGGCCTCCTCCCCATTCTACAAAAAGTCAAATTCTGATTTAAATGGTACTTAAGTCTATTCTAGAAGCGTTTTAGCAGAATGTTCGTCAGTAGTGAGTCGATTAAAGAATGTCCGAAGTGTGATAGCCTCAGAAATGAGAAGCTTTTATTGCTATTAGTGGAAAAAAATGGAAAAGCAAAAAAATCCTGGAAATTTGCAAACTTTTTAAACAAACATATCAAAATAAATTCTATTTTCTTTTAATATCGTGTCAAGAAAAAAAATCATAGTTGGTTGAAAAATTCTCTGATGTTTACTTTGAAAGACAGGCTATGAAGTCTTCAAGTATGAAGAGCTTTGTTTATTTGATAATCGTCGTGAACATGATCGGCTTCGCCGACAAATATTTTTAAAAAGTTTCATAGTTGGCATCTAATGACAGTTTCGTTTTTTCCATTGAGATGATAAGAGATTAATGAAATTTATCATCAAGCCATAAAAATTGGCGCGTTGAAAAAAATTCTATTTGTATGGGCATAAGCGATATTCAACGCTTTGTTTATTTTAAGTAAATTTCAATTTATTGGGGTTGAGTGAGAAACATGATTTATATCACAATCGTCACCAGTGTGAATGCTTTCGGAGCCAAAAGTGCTGAGAAAGGATTTTTCAATTCATATGAAAATATTTTTCTTCTGCAACAAAAAGGAGATAAAATGAAGTTTCTTTAAACATGTAAAAAGCTTCTGAATGAAAAATCTTTCTTGCATTATAAATAGCGAAGAAATAACAATAATCTAGTCGAAAAAATGAAAATGTCTTTTAATCTTAATCGAATCAGAAGTTTTCTGTGCATTTCCATTCTCCCCATTTAATTCTTCCATTGTTCATTTTAATGTGAATCTCTTAACTTTTTTAATGTTTTCTACATATGATAATATAATTTGAATTGTATTCTACGCATAGAAAAATGCATACAGGAAACACTTAATAATATAAATTGCTAATTTCAACACACAAAATCTCAGATAAAAATTTCTTACGACCATTCTCGGCAAAGTTTCAAGGATTGCATCTCCACCGATTTGCATCAGTTTGTAGTGATGTGGTCAGAGAACTGAGACCTTCCTCATCTCGAGTATGACTTTTTCTGACAACGCCACTGAACGATTGCTTTGCGAAAAGGCAATCTCTTAGAAACGAAACTTTTCTATGCACATGGCACTCCACTAAAAATTCCATGTTAACAAGGTAAAAATTTAACCCCAATGCTTCTTTCATTTAAGCATGATTTCTTTCTTTATTAGAACTGAAATTTGCGACAAAATACAACATAGTTTGAAAACTTTTCATTTTTAAACTATTGCTGCTCTTCTTTACAACATCAGTGAGATTGATGGCTGTTATTGGCGTATTCTACTGAATGTCCTTAAAGTATAGTTGAAAAAACGAGATCTTGTCTAAAATAGCAAAAGTATTAGAAAGAATTTTCCTGACGTCCGCACGAATCCCATGTGTTCAACAAACGTTCGTTTGCTGTTCGACATAGTTTTTGCGTCATCGATCAAAGCTAATGAACGGGTGCCATCAGCAGCATATCTTACTAATCTTCACTAGAGCATGTCTAGAAAGACTTGATTTAATATGATAATATATGCATATAGCATTAAAATAAAAGTAGTTTAGGTCTGTTCGAATCTTAGATGAGCATTTCAGGGTTAAAGTGAATTATTATCACTATTATGACAAAGTTTATGATAATCCATGCTTATGATTTGCAAACGTTTGCCATTCATAGAGCAGGTTGCACTGACAAATTATTTTTATATTACGTCATAAGAAAATGTGGCAATGCCTTAAATTTTTCTCAAAGAGTTTAAGAAATAATTCAAAAATAAATTATCTCTCATTTTACATTGAAAACTTGAAAACCATTATATCATGTTAACGTCATTTAAAATAGCCTAACAAAATGAAAATGTTTCATTTTCAATCAGAAAAATTTTACTCTTTGAAAAATTGATTTATTTTGTCATGTTTTCAACTTTTTTATAATAATGAATATTTTTGAGAACATAATTGAAATATTAAATATTCCTATAAAATATTTTAAATCATCAAAAACAAATGTTTCATTATTTCACATCCATCTTTAAACACCAGTTGTAAGTTAGAGATTAGAAAAAAAAACAAATTAATTTTATCAATTGAAATAAACAATAATCCATATTCGAATATTATAATGTGTCATTTTTTAATGTTATATTATTAATATAGAACTTTCTTTTTATTCAATCACGAATTTTTAGTATTATGCTTTAGAGTTTAGATGTATTAAACCCATTTTTCTTAGTCGTTTAGAGTCTTGAAAAATCTTAAGAATTATCTCCTTCTGTCAGATTTATAAATTGCTTTATTGCCAACAATCGAAAATTTTTCATAGAAAACGAGCAAGTTACTTACTTTCATATCTTTTCTTTAAAACATTCAACCATTGAGAGAAACTTAATGTTCTTTGATATTTATTTGAAAACAAAAAGCATCGATCGATATGTTGATACATATTGATCTACTAATGTCTATTTCAGAGATAAGTGGCTGTGGGCATTTTTTGAATAACTTTTCATAAGAACAAGATAGAGACCTGCGGTTTTCACCGTTGGAAAGAGAAGATGAAGACGCATCGCACCATATATAGAAAGATTTTCCTAGCTACTTTTCTAAAGGCTTTAGTCAAACGTTTTCAAAGAATTGCTTTTTTCTGCTACATTAAAAAGAAATTTTTCTATCAAAATACTACAAAAACTAGCATTTTTCGATTATTTTGTTGAAAAACCGAGGTGGGAAACTATGTCTTTCATGGTTTGGATATCTTACTGGTAGCCGTTAGGAATAGAATCTTGATATGGTTTTTTAGCGCTTTGTCCGGCGATTCTAGCGCATTCCTGAAAATTACTAAATTAATATCATGACGATGAGAGGTATGCTGTTTTTCTTGAAGTTTTATGTAAAACCGTTAGGAAAGTTGTTAGAAAATCTTTCTACACATGATTCGATGCGTCTTTATCTCCTCTTTCCAATGGTGAAAACCGCAGATCTCTATCTCATTCCTATGAAAAATTATTCAAACAATACACACGACCACTTATCTCTGAAATGGACATTAGTAGAGATTTATCGAGCCGAAATAAATGAATCTCTTACTGTTCAAAATACGAAATAAATCCTTATATGTAATATAAAACTATTAATAATTTATTATTGATCATCCACTGAAGTATAGAATCTCCTATATCTAAAGAGTCTTTGTTCTTTTTTTCTACACAACAAGATCGGTGATAAATTAATATTATTCAATATGACACAAACTATAAATATTATATGCAGTAGGCAAAGTTGAAAGAATTAATCATTTACTCCGAGCCCAGATCATATGGTATCCACATCATCAGTGTCTAAACACATTAGAACAAGGGTGTGGGTGGGTGGGTGTGGGTGCGGGTGTGCGTGTGGAGTGTGGGGTGTGGGTGTGAATATCTTCTCATCACACACACCCACACCCACCCACACCCACCCACCTACACCCACCTAGGTCCAGCATTACGATGACCGTGAGCGGGTCGTAAACGACTGTTAATGATAAGGATATGGCTGTAAACTGCCCGTATTTGACCCGTTTGGTATGCGCCGTAATACGACCGTATATCACCGTGCCGTATACGATTAGAAACGGTGAAAAACGGTTGGAAAATTCCGTATTCGATCGTTTACGACACGGCGATATACGGCCGTAATACGGCGCATACCAAACGGGTCAAATACGATCAAAAACGACCGTTTACGACCAGGCTTGTTTCACCTGGGCACACCCACATCCACCCACACTCACACCCACACCCTCACATTCAAGGAAAACTAATATGTTTCCCACCCACACCACTAAAAACGTAGTTCAGCCTCCTAGTCCCATTGTAATATTAAAAAATCTCCGATCTCTCATCCCTTCATGTAAAACATTCATTCTTTTGCAAATTTTCCACAAGTCCAAAAATCATGCGACCAACTAGCAAACCATTATAACTTTTAACCTCACCCCGAACGAAAAAATATCACTATATTTAAATCACCAACAAACATCAAAACTTACATTTCCACTACACTATCTATACCATTATCCCCACCTAATCAATTCTCTCGCACAACATACACCGCAAATGACCCAAAACACATATGTCCCTATCCCACCCGACCAAAAAAACCATAAACAAACTATATTGAACAGATCTAAAACTAAATGTCTTTCTAATCTTCTTTTAGGTCTACACAAGGATGATCTACAAAACCAACAAACAACTAATCAAACACAAGACGCATAT
>CAJNOL010003475.1:0-22435 GCA_905250125.1 Rotaria sordida
GATATATAAAAAGTTTTATACAAAATATCTTGTCTATATTCTTTTTTTGCATCTATGATGCTATTTTTTTTATGAGCTATCTCGGGACGATGCAATATTAGATTTTCATACAAAAAAAAAATTGATTATGAATTATTTTATAAATATAACAATTATCTTTATTTTAGTTTTCTAAAGAATAAAGATATTTTAGTTTCTCTATCTTTATTCGGTAGCGAGAAAGGTTTTCTTTATTTTTACTTGGTAATGATAACGATTATCGCTATCTCTATAAGATAACAATAATGATTATATTTATCGTTATTTTATAAAGAATAAAGATTTTGTAATTTCTTTGTCTTTATTTAATAAATCTAAAGATTGTCTTCATCTTTATTTCATAAAGTAAATATAAAGTAATACTCCTAGTTCACATCTATTCTGCAATCTAGAATAGGAAAAGCTAGATGTTTTTATGTCATCAGATTTTATCTGATCCGACGATTTCCGATAGTCGGATTTCATTGGATCCGACAATTTCCGATAGTCGGATCTCATCGGATCCTATCGTCGGAATCCGCGAAAATCCGACGCCGAAAATCGTCGGAAATTAACGGATAAATATGGTTTTCCACAGTCGGAATCCTATCGGAAATTGTCGGATAGTGACGGATCCGATGGGGTTAGTTCGACCTGGGAACTCTATCCGGACTTCTAACTAAAAATAATTAACAAACTATATTACTGGTAAATCTTAAATAAAGTAAATTTAGATAACATTTCGTTACTCTTCCCAATTGATTTATTTCATCATTCAATAAATAAAGAAAAAGATAATTTCTAATCTTGTTTGTAATGTACTTTTTGTACAGCGTTTTTAAAAATAAACTAAATATTTCCTTTGCATTGAATTTATGTAATTCTTCAAGTTGACTTTTGGCTTCATCATTATTATATGGATTGACATCGAAAACAGTTTCAAAATCTTGAATAGATTTGTCAAAACCTCTATGAACTAGATTAGGTTGATCACGACGAAAATGACTTTTTTCATGTTTTGTATCATGAGCTCATATAGTTTCACATGAACTTTTACTTTCTGGGTAATCACATCATTTGAAATAGTATAATGTCATGTCAAATTTGATTGAAAAACATATTTTAATTTCCAAGATCTTTGTCTATCATGCTCATTTGCCAATATTACATTTAGGAGATAATGAAATACAGTTTTATATCTTCTTTTTACAACAAGTTCAGGCTAATCACATTTTTAATTAATCAGAAATTTTTCTTGTTATAAGTAGAATTAATTAGAGATGTGCAGGGTTACCCTACCCTACCCTGCAGGGTAGGGTAGGGTTAGGGTATGAGAGTTACAGGGTAGGGTAGGGTTAGGGTAAGACAATTATAGGGTAAGGTAGGG
Organism: Rotaria sordida; assembly: GCA_905250125.1. Taxonomy (NCBI): domain Eukaryota; kingdom Metazoa; phylum Rotifera; class Eurotatoria; order Philodinida; family Philodinidae; genus Rotaria; species Rotaria sordida. Next base: position 1,406 of record CAJNOL010003475.1, read on the forward strand.
TTAGGGTAACGAACTTTGCAATAGGGTATGCAAATCAACTAAACCCTACCCTACCCTACCCTACCCTACCCTGTATCGGAAAGTATAGTTAAAATTTAAAAAATGCAGGGTAGGGTAAGGTTAGAGTGAGGCGGGCGTAGGGTAGGATAGGATTAGGGTGAAGAAAAACTCCACAGGGGAGGGTCAGGGTATGAAAAAAGCTTACCCTGCACATCTCTAGAATCAATATCGTATTTATAGTTCGAAAATAGTTTTGGTAATACCGAAAACAAGGATCATCGATGATCACATTATAGAACGTATATATCATCGACAACGAGATCATCGAACATAGTCAAAACTATATTATCGAATTTCGGTCATCTCTGCTTCTATGATTTAGTATTCGACGAAGAGCACTTTGACCTTTTTGAAAGATATGGAATTAAAAACAGTTAATCCTTGTACGAGTCATCTAATTTCATTGTCCTTTAAGTTTGTATTAGAATTATTTTCGACGTTTGAATGTTGTTATAAATACTTACACACTGCCTGTTGATTGTGTTTCAAACTATGTCGATTCAAAATCATATTTATGGTGATAATGTCTATGTGTATACATACATTTTTATTTGTAAATGTTGATTTTAAATAAATAAAAATATTCGATGAAAAAGAAAATTCATTGTTTGAACTTGATTAAAGAACTATACGTGCAGCTTTATGATTTTCGATAATAGAAATTGTTTAAAACAATTTAGACTTTAAGATGTTAGAAAAATTTGATAGATTGCATCTTTGCATAAAAAGTAATAAATGATTAAATATTTGCTCTAGAGAATTATTTTATGATTGGAAATTGTATAATTAAAAATACACTAATTTAATAGCTATTTTGACTTTTCTTGCAGTTAAGTTTAGGTTAATATGAACAGAACTAGATTTATTTAATTTTATAAGTAATTTGTAAATAAATATAGACGAAGTATTTTCTTTGAAAAACAAATTCAATTTAAAGCCAAATAATGACTTCTTCGTTCGAATCGATAATTATTTTTGCTGGTGAATGATGATTCATCGATTGAACATGTTGATCGAGAAGCATTCTGAACACGTCACGAGCTGTTGGAGGACGAGTTAGAAAAAAAGAACAACGTCTATTTAAATGTAAAATGACTAATTTTGATGTAGGAAATAGGAGAGCATCGAGCCATGATAAAATCTGTTTAGCAACTAGTTCTGGTGGTGTGAGCATGAAACGACGAGAACCAAATGTAAGATATTGCAATTGTGGAAAAGCTTGATTAGTTGGCAAACGTTTGATTAGAGATGCAGGTGGATTATCCTGTCTTCTTAAACGAATATTTAACTGTTGAATAGAAGGCCAAGGTAAATGAGAATATGTAAGAAACGGCCGAAGATCATGCCACCATAGTGTCAGACACTGAAGCAAAGGAGCACATCGACGTATTTGATCAAGAATAAAAAAACGACTATAAATTGGTGTAACAGATCTATCAATGAAATTCTTAATTCTTATTAGATTCCAATCAAAATTGAGTTCAACATAACGCAAAGCTGGTAATATAATATGCCAGGAACATGGATTTGGAATTATTTCCTGAAAAATTCAAATAAGCGAGACTGTCATTAGAAAGAAATTCGCTCATTTCTTACTTTAATATCATAATATAACTCGAGTGAATTAACATATTGAAACTGAGTAAGAGTGCTATTGATCGACGAAGGAATACAATCAACTGTCCATTGAATATGATTGATCTTATTATTGATTGTTGATTGTCCTCCAAATGTATGATTATACACTGTTCGTTGACTATTTAACAGATATGGAACCGTGTAAAGTAAAATTCTTTCGTTAATTTCATATTCAACGGCACGATGATTTAAGTCAAACCAGTAAAGATCAATCTTTTCAAGCTTTGTTTCAACAGGTAGAAAAATCACAAACTGAAGATTACGTAGACAAACTAAAAAAGTTCTAATGCTGTTTTTCAATGTAATCAGTTCATTCTTATCTACATAAGAAAAACAAAGAGAAATTTAATCAACTGAAATAACATACACGTTCTCAATATTTTTACTATCTATACATACCCTTAGCACTACAATTTACTAAAATTAATGACACAACTTGACTCATTGATGTTAGATTTTGTATTAAAACGATAATATCACCGATGGATATTTGTTGTAAATGTAGTGTGCGTAAATATGTCATATCAGCTCGCTTTAAATTGAAATCTTTTGGACACAATGTAGAACAGGTTAAATCTTTATGCAGATCACAGCGACAAAGATGCGAAAAACATCGTAGCTGTTCCAATGTAATATGAAGATATTCTATACGCGGTAAAGTGTTACGTTGCATAAGTAGTAACAAATCAGATATTTTTTGTATTGAGAGACGTAGATGAACAGTGTTGGCAAATGTGAAATGTTCAAGTTCACTAGTGACATATTCGTTTAAATCTTTCGATAACCAAAGGCATGTATCATCTAAAACAAAAAAGATCAGTCATAAATAATGAATATTTCTTTACTTGGTAAGTTTGAAGATCGATTTTGCACAAGGGAAAAGGTCTTTTCTTCTTATATACAAATGGAACTTTAGTTCTGACATAAATCTTTCCTTTAATCACATTTATGGAAACTAAATTTTTCTTGAAACTATTTATCGAGTCTCTAAAACACTTCATTAACTTACGAAAAAAGAGTATCTGATCGATGCAAAACAGATTAAATATTCGAATAAGATAGATTTCTATTAAACTGAACTCTCAAAAATCTTCTATTAACAATCCGCGGAAACTACATCTTGCATAAAATATTTCTATCAGATATTTTCTCTGATAAGAAATTAAATTTTCAATTTATACTTTTGGATAAAAGTATATCTTTGAGGCAGAGTCCGACTCAAAAGATCATCATTAACAAATCGTATGGAGTTCAATCACTTCCTCTCCAATCCAATCGATTGATTTAAGTATTTCTATTTCAAATATCATAACGAGATTTGTGATATCTTACGTTCATTTTCTACATAAAATATGTGGTGAGTTGCACATCTCAATTAAAAAATGAATACTTACTTAAATTCTTTTAACCCTCAACATCAGACAACTAATGTCGATGTTTAGATATTCCAATTCACACTTTTTTAGAGCGTTTAAACTTGAAAAACTTCGAATATCATCAAGAGGTCTTGTTTTTTGTACGTAATAATCGATAAAGTTTGTGAAGTTAAATTTTCCAATTTCTAAAGTAATTTAACAACATCATCAATTCACGAAAGTAATTTGACGAATTTTGCATCAACTCAGATCTAATTCTAATCTATATTCTAATGAGAAAAATAGTCATTGATCACGTCATTTCTCGACATAACAGGATACGAAATCTTTGTTCTCAGTTAACTTGAAATATTTAGACAGAATCGTGATAAACTTGTTTTTCATTTCGACTTTTTATTTCTAGTTATTCGTTCAAGTAAGAGAATTCATCTCTTTCGATAATGTGATTAGCTTCAGTCTTACTTCATCATAAAAATGTTGCATATCGGTTTTAATTCAAAATAATTTTACTATTCTGATGAAATACTTTTTTGAAAAACATCTGACTACTAAATTAGATGAACAATGGCATTATCTTTCGCATTGGATACATTGTTAGTCTACTCATTCGCGTTCAATTCTACTAAATTACAAATATTAATTAGTTATAAACACATTCTCTATCTTGAAAATCTCATTTATCTTCCAATAGAATGGCTGTTTTCTATAATATTCTTCTTTGATTGAAGAAACACAGTATAAGATCGTTGGACTAAATTAATATTGATAGAAATACTCTAAACTCTTCCAAAAGATGTTTTAATACTACCTTTAATAAGGATCAGCTGCATTGTGTGTAAAGAGATGCCCCATTTAATGATTTGTTTTAATATCTGTCCATATTCTGAGAGCTTATCAAAATATAATATAATACAACGTAGTGTCGATGCATTTTGATGGATGAGCCGAATAATCTTGTATCGAACATATTCATTGACGAGATGAAAATAGACCGTACAATGACGAATACGTGGAAAAAAAGAAGCACCATTTTGAAGCCATCGACTGACTATTTCATTCGATAGAATTGGTTCATTGAATACAAGAGAAGTTATACGATCAGCATACGTCGAATGTTCGTTTTGAAAATAATTCAAACACTGACCATATGTTTTAAACGACGTCAAAGAGATTTCAAAAGCAACACGAGTCTGTGCCGCTTGAACTAACATTTGAATACGATTGTTAAGTTTCCACACGAGCCATGTGGAGCTCAGCTGTTCCCAAGTAAAATACACGAAAAGTTCTAACCATAGTTCATTTGGTAGATCTTCTAATGTCGTCGTAATCATATTGATAAATTCTGTTTATCTATACGTTAAAAATTCTAAAAATGCTCTATATATGTATGAACCGACAGACAATGCACGTCCGTACAGAACATGCAACAATATCTTTTTAATTGTATTCAGTCGGATAAATCGAATAGCTGGAAAAAAGAAGAAAGAAAAAATATAGAAATGAAATACGACGAATGATAAAACGTGTGATTGAATATAAGAAAAGGAAAAATGTCCGACTATTAAAATATGCCAATAAAAAATTTTATTGAATGAATAAGTTAATTTAAAGTTAAATCATCTTTTAGAGCTGATTTAAATGTTAATTCGTTTATCCAGTGTTCACTCATTATATACTTTTAGTAGTTAAAAAACTGTGTCGAATTTACATTGTTCTGTCATTTTGACTTGACTATTAATATGAAGCTCTATATCTGAGTATAATTCATTTGCAAAAGTTTTTTTTATGTAACTGTTACTGTTCAAAATGAGCTGGCAGCCAGCCAAAAAGACACAATTTTCAATAAACATCGAGCCATATTAAAATGTAAGAGCTACTGATAAAGTATCTACCGATTGAGAATAGAGTTAATTTAGTAAACGATAATTATAAACAGATAGATATTTAGGTAAAGTATGATATCGTTAAATAACGATACAGAAATAATATGATCTGACCGAGGATAAAATAGATTTGAAAAAGGCAATCCTATAACGATTAAACTGTAAAAGTAATAGTATAGCCATAAAAGTGATGAGATTTAACACGATGGAATTATAGTTATAGTTTTGAAAGTTTTCAAATAAATAAATTTAGAGTAGATTTATGAGAATATATTGGTTGATAATTCTAGTCATTAATTCTAGTCTTTCATCAATAGTTTTATTCGATGAAATAAACTAGAAAAATAGAAGTTCCTCATAAATAAGAAACAAAGATTAGATTTCAAGAAAAATAAATATTCGGCTGTTAGAAGATATAAAATCTTTTTCTGGAAGCGCTACTCTAAAAAATTTGCGCGATCCTATAATATAAAATCGTTTATCTTTCGATATTCAAAAATCAATTTGTCTTCCACATAATCAAATTGAACATCAAACGATAACAAATATTCTTCGACTTTTTTTTTAAAATAAATACCATTTTAAACAAGTTCCGCTCTTTTATTAACGATACAAACGTTTCTATAGCGCAAAGCATAGTTAGAAATTGAAAGCACTATTCCTTTTTATTTCCGTGTTAATACTATTAAAAGAGCCTAATTCATTCGTTCTCTTATATTAAACGTTACCTGGAAAAACCTTCTGGAAATTGTAAAGGTTATATTAGACTCGAATAAGTATGTGTTCACTTTTATATATTAATATAAATAAAATAATTCTCGATCAACTTTGCAAAGGTTAGTAGGAAGAATTAATCCGTTAAAACTAGACTAAGATTAATTGAAATATAATAAGTGATATTATAGGGAAGAAGATAACAATATTGGTTCTAATATTTCTCATTCTTAATATTTTCAACATATTCATATATGTTTAGTAGATAGTTAGAGATGTTTAAGTTAAAATGTTAAGTAGATAAGAAATAGAAATTCGATAGATAGGAATGACAATTTATCCTTATAGAATTATTTCTAATCTAATTATTAGAGTAAGATTATCCGAAGCAATCAATCTCTCTGATCAACGTTATCAAGCAAGAACATATTATTACAAACAAAATCAAATTGAAATTAGAAATTTTTATTAAGAATTCTAGCACTTATTCGTTACTGTTGACAACAATTAAAATAACCTATTGACACATAGATTAGAAGATAGTGCAGCAAATATATCAGAAGATAAACATAGATATTTTCTATCAATGGAAAGCAAATGAAATATCTATAAAAACAATTTTTTTAATTAAAAATCAATTCGGTCAAATTCTATATGAAATATTTGTTCAAGAAGAAAACATTTCTCTGTCCGATTCAAAGTAGAATTTAGGATGAAAATGATGATCCTCTTATAGAACGTACGATCTTGAAAATCAATCGATTTCCGTAATAATCTATACTCTCGTCAATTATTATCAATAAATTTTTTCTTTTTTAAATCATTAAATCGACTATTATATATTTAATTGATTGGACTTCTACAATTATTGACAAGAAGATATTTATCAAAAAGGTTTTATTTAAGAGTAAATATTCTCATCGAAATAAATTCGAGAGAATATATTCGAGGTCTATTTTACTCCACAATAGAAAAAGACTTCGAAGAAATAATTTTATTTTCGTCATGCTTTTCAGTGATATTTCACTTGATAGAAGTTAGACAAGTGAGAGAGGCCCCATTTTAGATGATTCAACTCGATTCATCGTTTATCTACTCTACAATAATGGAACATGATACATTCCATATCACTATTCAAACAAATCTTTCAAAACTTTTCTTATTGAGCATATTCATTTTTATAGAACAGATTAGAATTTTTCATCTATATATATATATATATCATTTTAGAATGATATTATATGTTAGTATTATTTAATTACCATCTTAAATTGAAATAATTCGAGTTCAATCAAAACTTTTTAATGATAAAAAAAAATAAAAGAAATGAAAGATCAGTTCTTATATAATAATAAAAAAAAAGAAAGAAAGTGAAAATAACGATAATAAATAACAAAGATGAATTTAATTTCAAAGTAGAATAAAATAATTTATTTGTTAAAATGAGAATTAGATGTTTATTAAGTGTAGATAACATCCTTATTTATCTCCGAGTGTTTGATATTATATACTGATTATCTTTATTAGAATACCGCGTCCGATCAGTATAGAGAGTAATTGATGAGATAACATTGTCATATTGGAACGTTTTATGCCGTCCCGAAAGGACTTTGTAAGTTCAAGAAAACGACCTTCATGATCTGTATCATTCGCATCTAATTGATTATCATTTTTATTCTCTACTGTTGTTATTGAAGTTGGTTTCTTAATTGGAAGTGGTGGATGTTCATCAGCCTCATCATAAGAAGTCATTTGATGAATAGCTTTTCGTTGTTTTGGTTTTTTAACATGAGAAATAATTGCTGGTGTTGGTGACCTATGACGATAAATCTTTTTTATTTGAATTATATTTTGTAAGATCAATGTCATTCATATCAAATTGATAATCAGTATCAGTTTCATATTGATGAGTAAAATTATAAATTTCATCAAGAATTTTAATAAGTCGTCCTTTAGCTTGTGAAGTTGATAGACCATAACGTATAGCATGATTTTGTTAATTGTTCAATATTGATTGATTTATAATCTGGTGTTAGGTGAAAATGGTGATGGTGGTCGATATTCAGACATTGCTTTCTTTTTTTTTTCTTTCATTTTGTTAATGATTTTTTTCGTTTTAGAATTATTGATTTGATTAGATATTTAGAATGATGATGGAAGAGTTAAAATATTCAGAATATTCTATTCAGTTGTTGTAGAAATGTTGTTTATTTGGAGATAAAATAATATGAAAGTGGAGGAGAACGGAGCTATATCAATATAAGATATAGAATAAACGTTTTAAACGTTCCTCATTTAATTCATTATCGAATAATGGTCATTGATTCCAATAATTATTAACTTCAAAAATTAAAAATTTATTAGTTTTTCTTTGTAATAAAAGAAAAAAACAAATTCTAAATAAGTTGGTTGATAATAAATTTGTTTTGTAGTTGTTAGTTGATCTAAACTATGATCTAATATAATAATTGATTGTTGTTTGATTGAGGTTGTATCGTTTAGAACTATTTTCTTTTTCATTACTATTATTTAAATCATTTGTTATATAAATTGGTGGTAGTCTAGAACGTTTCTGTTCGATCATAATCACCATTATCTTAATTAACATCTATCATCATTATCCTCAACAAAAAAAAGAAAAAGAAATTTATTAAATCTGATCTTTATTTTATCTTTTGTTTTTCTCTAAATTATCAAAATTTCTTTTTTTTTTTTTTCTTTGAAAAAAGTAGAAAAAAAAAAAGATTTGTCACTGGATGAAATCATTCCATTAGTTCATCATCATTATCATCAAATATTCGAGCTAATTTTGTCATCGGGATCTGAAAAAAGTCTAATAAAAATAAATAATTATATTTTTAAGGTGTCAATAATGCAAAATTCGAATGGATTTTTTTCTTCCGTCACTTATATATGCTTGTATAGAACTTGACGAGCTGGTCACGAATATATAGCTTTTATTTCTAATCGACCACCGTTTGACTGAAGAGAACCGTACAAAACTCGAATGATTGAAAATGTAGAAGTTAGAACTATCAACTCGCGCTTTCTTTTTTTTTCCAGACATTGTCAAATTTCGATTGTGTTATTTTTTCAAAATTTATCAAAACATTTTATTCTGATTTAGCGTCAAAAACTAAATAGAAAAAATGTTATTTGATTAGGTTTAGAGTTAATAAGGTTAAAAATGTCCCATCCAATATGGATAGCTTCGACATGTCTCATAGCATGTAGTTGTGAATATTCTTGTCAACCCATCTAGTTTTTCCGTAATAAGAGATAGAAGCGAGTGTCTTATCTCATGAAAATCATCAGCTCGTAAGCTGCAAAAGTACCTATTTAGTTTTTTCGGTTTCTGTTTTTGGAAATTTTTTCCCACTCGATGGTAACATTAGGCAAAAGAATGAAAAATGCGTTTGTATTTAGCGATTTTTATTACCATGGTCTAGTTAAAAATCAAAATAGTTAGCATATTCAAAATAAGCATTAAAACATGTATCGAATCATATATGTTTTAGTAAAGATTGTGTCCAATGAAAAAACACCTATGATCCCTTTGAGATCTGTGTGTTCTGAAATTTTGCCCCTAGTCTCCCAGGGGTCGGTTTTTCGCAGGAAAAAAAGATTTCTAAAATATATGTGATTCGATGCAGTTTTTCACACTTATTCTGAATAGGCTATCCATTTTGATTTTTAACTGAATCATGGTAATAATAACTGATAAATACGAGCACATTTTTTATTCTTTTGTCTAATATTATCACCAAATGGAAAGGAACTCAATCTTGTTAGAAAAAAAAAACTAAATAGGTTTACAAGAATACCTGTACATACATGCTATGTAGTATGTTGGAGGTATCTATATTGGACAACGATTTTTTTAAAAACTTTATTAAAAAAAATAACATAATCGAAATTTGAGAATTTCTGTAAAAAAGAAAAGCGTGAGTTCATAGCTAGCAATGCTGCATTTTTCGTCATTCGACTTTTGTACGGTTCTTTCCCGGCAAATAGTAATCGAATAAAAATAAAAAGAATATATTCGTGGTCAGCTCGTCAAACTTTATCCAACTAGAGATAAGTGAGCGAAAGAAAAATTCATTCAAATTTTATCATTATTGTCACTCGTTACTTGATCATAATGAGGATCAGTTGTTGTTATATTCAACCAATTGACATTACCAAAATTTGTTTGAGATATAACTTGAACGGAAACTTAAAGAAAAGTTATATGAAGTTTCTGAAGGTGTTATTGTAATTAGACGTTGACATAGATTTGATAAACGTATGTTAAGATAGTGTTTAGTTTCTATTCGATAGAGACATTCGATAATGGTACTCTTAATAAACTCAATTGAGAATATAGAATTCATTCATAGATAAAACGTTACAAAAAAAAATATTTACTTTATTGTTTTGGTTTTTTTTCGATGCAGCTTGAAGGATATCGAAAGCATAAGGAGATTCTCAAGCAGTTTTAATTGAAGTTGAATGTGCGATTACCTTTTATAAAAATAAATAACAATTTAAAAAAATTTTTTTTTCTTTTCGATTAAGAAGTTTTACTAATTGTTGTTGTTCATCATCTTTAGTTGTTGGGTATTGTCGATTGTTAATAATTCAATTGTGTTAATATTGGTTCCTATTTGTTTCGTTTATTGTAGTAATTGATTGTTGATTCATTATTATTATTTGTTGTAGTTTTAGCAGCGAAATTAACAACATACTTTAATTGAACACTATTTTGATTGGAACATTTGTTTAATATGTGATAAATAAGTATATTTTACATGAAATGACATTCCACAACATTTCAAATTTGATAATGTTGTTGGTTTGTCGAATAGTAGTAGATGAAGGTTTTGTATAAGATAATAAACGTTTTCTAATGTTTTGCTTCAATCGTTAATTAGAATAGGTAAATAGATATTTAAATTTACAGTCAATCATTAGGATGTAATAGCAGTTAATGGATTTCAGAAAAGCTCGGTAGAATATCATACTCAACAATCCGATTTTTTCGTCTTCAAGACACATGTGTAACTGAATTTGAAATTAAACAGATTGGATATATGCGGCAATAGAATCATTTCATGTATTGGTTATGAGAAAAACTTCACAAATCTATTATGACAATAAAGTCAAGACTGTGTGCATAATATAGGTCGTAATGATCTCTCACCACTCTAAAAAGAGTTTGTACATCTAGCTTATTTCTATTTATGTCTACGATCTTCCTCAGTATAACTTTGCACAGTGTTAAGCCTTCATGAAACTAGTCTATTGTAAAGATTTCAAATTTTTTTTTTATTGTTCCTATCGAAAAATATGAAAATGAAATAATTATTATTTGGTGATTATCGTTAAAAGTAATATTTTTTCTTAAACTCGTTTATAAGAATAGAATAAACTTGAAAATATAAAATTTGTCATAATAGACTAGTCTCATTGACGATTATAGCGAGAGTTCCTTAGGATCTATATGATAGGCATAGTCTCAAATCGACAACATTCTCTCTTGTTTGTCTTCTTCAAACGATGAAACCGCTCTCAGTAATTCGTGACTTTTGAGCTCCTATTTCTAGCAAAAGGGTTTCGAACCTCAAGACATCAAATATTTATATAAGACTTGATCGATTATTGATAGAGGAAGCTAGTTTTATAAAAAAAATAATTGATAAATTTTTGAGCTAAGATTGCACCAGAAAATAGAACTAGATCATATTAGAATACGGTAAAAGTTTTAGTAAAAATAAATCTATCGTTTATCGATAGAATAACGTTTAGGAAAAATTTCCGTATTATGTCGTTTACTATGAAACGTGGCTACTTTTTGCAAATTCAATATCTTAACAAAGACATTTTTCTTCTGACACTTTCATCATATTTGAATAAGGTCTAGTTATATCTTCTTAGAAAATCTCATTGATTAAAAACGTCCATAACTCAAGATTGGTAGGCCATGAGCCGAACTTATTGCACACTTATTTTAGTTTCAAGATTCCGAACTCATGGTAGAAATGGGAATTCAATGCGATGAATCAATTCGAGTGGTTCCTTCATAACTAAAAATTTTTAGTAAATGAAAATCAAGTCTTTTCATGATAATCTAGGAATTATATGGAACAATTCGTCTATGACATAGATTAATAAATTGAGGTTGGTTGAATAGATCGATAAAGATGTTGTTGACGTTGATCAATAGGATTTAACGTTGGATAAACACTTGATTACAAATAGGATATGTTATAGAATTATTTTCGATTTCTATTATAATTGATTCAAGACATTATTTAATCGCATCATTTTTTTTCTTACAAAACGAATGTTATTTTTGGTTGATGAAGAAGTTTAGGACATTTTCTCATCGTTATAAAATCATCATCATTTATTTCAATAGAAATTTTCTTTTTTGGATAAATAACTTTTCTTATTGGATTCTGGATATTTTCTTTTGATCAACTAAATAAAATAGATTGGATTTAAAAAAACAAACAAACAAACTTTAACAAAATCACAAACATTGTTCGTTTTTTTTATGTAAATGTTGTCTAGAAGATAATTATTTCGTTTATTATATTAATCTCTATTTATTCAAATAAATGTTTGTTGTTGTTGTTCAAGAACATTTCGTTGTCGTTTATTTAAAATTGATCTTACAATATGATTAACATGTTCATTTGATATTTTTCTTGTTGAATATCTAAACATATCTTTTTTGTTTTAACAAAGACCTTCGTTGTTGACGACGTTTACTACGTCATTTTTAATATCGTTCGTAATTTTCAACTTGAATTTGTTCGTGAATTGGTTGTTTTTGAAATAAATCAATCGCTTTTTCTAATTCGAATTAAACAAAAAAAAAAAAAAATGCTGAAAATAAGTAAAATACATCAACAAACGTTGACTAGTTAAACCGTTGAGTACTAAGGATACGTTCTATTTCACCTGTTTTTAATACCTTCGTTTCTTTCTTCGTCTGATCAAATATGAACTTGAAATAAAAAAAAAAACAATTCAATAAATGAATTTATAATAATGTATACTTACAAATAAAAATAAGCTAAATCTAATAAAAGATACTGTTGTAATGAAACGATCACCAATAGACCAATAAAACGAGTGGAGTTCGATTCTTTCGGATGTCGTTCAGAACGGGATACCTAAATAGAATTCAATGAAAATTATTTCCATTAAAATAAACGTTTCTTTTAAAATGAGGTCATTTCAAACTTAAAGTCATTGTTAAAAATCAAGTTAAACAAGGATAGAGATGTGATCATCCCACACAGCAATTCTTTGTCTGCAACTCAACCACTTCGTGTTCTAAACATGCCTTCAGTGTTGAGTTACGCCTGTTGAATAATCTTCTAATTTAAATGATCTTATAATTTAAAGAATCGTCTTGTATAATTCTCTGTACGAAGAACTTTTATATATCGAACAAAGATCTTAAACGAAAATTTTGTTCTAGAAATATTGACAATCATATTGCTTTGTTATCTTAGAAAATTCTGAAAAAATTCACGTTTTAAAATAACGTTCGGTTATGTTCGAATCATATTTAACGTTGACTTATCCAGTTCTGACGATGAAAGGTCACCATGTGTAAATGTTCGTTTTCTAATCGACTTTATCCTAATTTGTAGAGCTCGATGAACTAATCACGATAGGATAATGCGTTCTTCTCTATAGGCTTTCGTTTGAGGAATTAGGTCAATCTCAACTACAGAAAGATATTATTGTAAACTATTATCTCAGAAATTTTAATTTTTATGCTAGTTTAGTTATTAGTATTGAAAGCTTTAACAGCTGGGTGCCTCGTACATAAAATTTGTAGATGTATGGAATTGAACTTTTTTTTTTAAACTGATTGTGATTCTTTGATAATACTATTCTAAATAGATAGGAATTAAAGTTTTGTCACATATCTCGTTTTCAATAGTCTGCATTCTATTTAGCTTGCTTTTTTTTCTCATATGTTTATATGGAAAAATCCAATAGATAAGAGTAGATTATTTGAAACATAATCAACATAGATTTGTTAATTGATATTCTAAATAGATGAACATACAATTGATCGTACATTCATAATACTCATAGTAAAGACCAACGTTAGAATTTCGATTTATGTTGAATGTCTACAGCTAATTAAGACGCATATTCCTAGTTAAAGTTTTCAATGGTGAGATCTAATCTAACAAGATAGTTAAAATGTTTGAAATAACAAATTTCAGTTACTTTTTCTGCTGTTTAAATCGGCCTAGTTCTTCATAGTCAATATATGAAGAGAAATGGTTTATCCCATCGTTATCAGCTAATCGCTCTCTACAAACTGGCATAAGGTCATTTAAAAACGAATACGCACACACGTTTAGAATATATCTTCTTGTAAGTATAAAGTATACTCACAAGTGATGAGACTCATCAATATAGAATAAAAACGTTTACAACTTCAAATATCCAATGGGTGAACCGTAGAGAATAACTTTCTCAGTATTTGTGGACTATTTCGACAATATTTTTTTTATCTAGTGGAATATATATTTAAAAAAAAGAATCATCTTTCAATTCTCTATAAAAAATAGTATTTCTGTTTGGCTAACAATTTTTTGTCAGGCGAAACAAAACGCGAATAGAAATAAGTGTTTTTCTAGATTATTAAAAGACAAATCTTTTTTCCAAAAAAAAATTTTTCCAAATAGATCAAAAAAAAAAATAATTATGATATTTGAAAAATCTGTTGAAGATCATGTGTTTATGGTCTACCATTACTTATGTACTGCAATCATAGCTATTCGATATTGTAAATATCTTTTTCTATGAGTGTGATCAGTTTATTCTAGAAACGTTCTATCGTTAAATAGTAAATATCTGTTACCGTTTATCAATCTAGAAATTCAACTATTGTCGAAATAAATATCTAAAATATACAAATATTTTCATGTTTTTTATTCAATCAAATTCATCAAAAATAAATTAATTCTATTTTTCATATTTATTTAATAAAAAATGCCGAATGTTAAACGATTATATTCGTTTCGTATATTGTTATCTAGTGCTATAATTTGTTTACTTTAATAATAACACAACGTTAACCATAATCTATATATAACCGCCAATGAAATAACGAAACGAAAAAAAGAGAAATTCTTTTTTTTTATTCTTATTGAGAATAAATAATACGTAGAGAACGAAGAAGACGAACAAAAAAATTAGTCAATAAAAATCTTCAGGATAACTTTGAGAAGTATTTAACCGTTCATATTCAATAATAATAAGTCCAAACATAAGGTAATGGTAGATTTAGTCAATCAGTTAATGTTCAATCTTATATAAAACTATTTGAATGTGTTATTGTTCGATAAAATGTATTTGTATTTGTTGATGTTGATTGATTTTGTTATTGATAATAATGATTATTTGATAAATTTGATGATTGTTTAGTTAATATATGAATTAGTATTGTTGGTGATTGAATTGTCGGAGCAGGTGATGATAAATATGATTGATATTCTATATAATGTACTATTTTAATTTCTATTCAATGTTGATAAGTTTATGTTGAATTAATATATCGTTATTTGTATCGAATATTGATGATATACATATATCCTGTTTTTATTTCAGAATAACAATAATGTGTTAGTAGATCTGTTGTTCTATTATTATTATTTATTTGATGATTTTGTTAAGTAACAAATGTTGTTAATTAACGATGGAATAATAAAATAATAAGGTGGTGTTAAAGAATAAAATTCGTTTTGTTAAGATAATTTGTATTATGTATAAGTGATGGAAGATGTTGACTTATTTATGAACTAATAGGTTTTTCTCTTGATGATCTATATTGTAATTCACATATCCATGATTGACATTGATCAATTATTTCATCGAAATAAATAATCAAACAAAATAACATTATAGTTTTATTTTTAGTTTTATATTTATTTAACGTTCGTTTTAAAAAGAAATGTCGCCGTATGATATAAGCAAAACATAGATGGAGGATTTGGTAATTGTTCAAGGAGTTGCCCATCGAACTGTTGATTGTCGAATATAATCGTCATATTCAAGTGATTGATCAATACCAGTTGCTCTACCACGTCTACGTTCATAACCAGGTTGATTAAAATAAAGTTCAGGTAGAAATATAAGAGAGAGATTGAATAGAGACAATAACCTAAAGAAAAGGAAAAAAAATAATTATTTTCTACAAATCATATTTTCTTCCAATTTTCGATGAAGATTAAACGATAGGAATGTTTATGTTCAAATTTAAACGAATTGAAAACGTGATTTTTCATTAATATTCAATAAAAAATGATGATTAGATATAATAAAATAAGTTCTATAACTTAGTGAAATAATTCTCTCATTAAAATTTATTCCAATTTCATTTTCTATTCAAGTATAATTATATAAGTATTATTCAAGACAAATGTTCCTTCTCTTAACTAGATTATTTTCTATAAACGATAGATAATTCTAATTCTATGAAAAATTCATCCCGAACATTTCTAATACAAACTCAATTTCTTTCTAGGAAATTGGATGAAACCGAAAACATGCTCATAGTATAGAATATAGTCAAATATTGTGTATCTTTAGACCATTAGTTAACATTAGTCATTGAGAAATAAATATAGACAATAAGAAAAAATCGAATTATTAATTCTTTTTTACTATAACGATAAATTCAATTGAATAGTAGACATGAATTATTTCTAAATAGGTTTGTTATCTGAAAAAACGCTATTCCAATTCGTAAAAAACAGTGACTTTTCTGATAAGATGATTGTGTGGGTGTAAAAGAGATGCTCTCGTTATATTTACTCTCGTAATATTGAGAGGAATACCTATGACGAACGAATAGTAGCATGAAGATGAAGATGAAAACGAACGTCTATATAGAATTTCATAATGTTTTTATTTGAATATTTGACTATTTATAGTTCTAACCAAGAAATAATCTAATGGAATCAATACTCATAGATTTTTAATTGATAATGACAATATTATTGATATTAATTTCGTCAATATTTTTAAAACAAGCTTCCATATAATAACATATGTTTATATATACATAGTAGAACATAGAACACGCCTATCTCGATTTTAATCGTTGAACATACTCTTGAAAATGAGTATATACGAGCTAATATATTAATGAGGATATATTAATTATAACGTGTATTTATAGGAGAAATTCATGATGGAAATATCAAATATTCCAGTATGTTTTATATTAAAATCCTAGTATTGATGATATTGTTCTTAGATTTATATCTAAAGATATAACATACTAGAAAATCGTATATATTGATAATGAATGAACTAGTCAGATTGATGACAATTGTTAACCATAGATGTCCATGGTTGATGAAAATTTGCGACTACCGCAATGATTCTTCGAAAATCTCTTCCGTCACTGTGCTAAATCGATACAGTTAATTCAAATTCACACAGTTTTACAATCTCCATAAAAAACAAACGAGGTTACCACTGCCTCTACGATCATCTCTGGTTTGAAGTTGAACATCAATTTTTCAAGAGGATCAGAAGAAAACTAGAATAAAAGCTTACTTAGAGTGGGCATTATTCAAAAATCATGAATAGGAATTTTTTTTGTTCTAATATAATTTAACTCTCTCTAAAAAATAAACGTACAATCTTCGTACTTGAAATGTTGTTTTCTTTCTTCTTAAATAAAATTTATCTGACAACCAATGAAAAAAAATCATTTATAAATAACGTTGTAAAAATGTTGATGTTGCATATTCGATGTTTTCGTTCTGGTCTCTACCATTCCATCTATTCAATATAATTAAACAAACATTTTCCATAATTATATAACATTTCGATTAAATCTAACTGTATGATTTCCTCTTGTTTATAAATTAATTGTTGGTGGTCTTGTTGAATATTGATTTGGAAAATAAACATCAAATATAAAACGATCGATTTGAATATTGTCTATCATCAGGAGCTGTTATTAATATATTAATAATATCGATACGATATTCATCGTTAACCTAGATATATTGTTGAAGTAAATTATTATGGTTATGATGTGTTATATAGTTATTTGTTCTTATGTGGTAAACGTTTTATTCGTTTGCATTGAATGTTATTATTAATGCATCAGGTAGAATATCGTTCATAATGATATATGAATTTTATTATTAAATAATATGTGTATCTGATTTGTTTCATTTTCAATTCTTATTCGATATATAATAAATTTTAATTATTTCATTATTTGACAATAACAATTCTTCTAATCCTATTAATTAATATTTATTATTTAAATTTAAATGGTTATCGTTGTGTTTATTTAATGATAAACGTTGTTTTAATTCAATTTTCTAATAAATATAATTTAGGATAATAATCATCAATGTTCTATAATTGATCTATATATGTTGTGCACATTGTAAAATCTAATCAATTAAATATTCAATATTAGTTGTATAATAACATTAAATGTTTTTCAGTTATCATTATTTAATAAACAATTAACTAAACATAAACAATAATGATCTATATCGACTTGTTTTATATATATATATAATATAGAATAATAACGTAAATATGATACAAGTAGAGGTGGTATAATATATGATATATTTATTATTTAAATTAAATAATCATCAACATTATTCTTCGGATAATTTATTGTTAAAATATTCAATAAAATAAATAAAATCTTCTCTCATATTATTTATCTATTTGTATTATTTCATAAGGTTGTCCATTGTGAATGTGTTTAACCTCAACCAAAAGCTGAACCGTTTAGGGGAAAAATTTGAATTTCTATTATTATTATTATTCGTATTATTAATTCTATTTAATTGTTGTATTGTTGTTGATTAAGTTTGTTCAATATAATTAGGATAATATTTATCAGAATATTTTTTTTTTTAATTAATTAAACATTGAAAAAGAAAAAAAAAATATTTCTTCTCAACGTTACGTTGACTATGATTAATTAAAAAATGATTAGTCAAAAGTAAATTGAATAATATCAACGTTCATAAGTATTTAATGATCTAAAAAAAAACGATAATAATAAATGATTTAATCGTCTAGTTTTTGGTAAAATAGATTGTCGTTTTTGTCGATTAGTATGTTAAATAAAATGTAGATTTTCTCAAGGTATTATTCTTGAATTATTCTTTGGTATTGATGATTGATTTTTTATTGATATTGATAATAATATTTTATGTTTAGTTAAATTTGATAATGAACGGTTATTATTGGCTCCTTGTGTATGTTTTCGTTCAATGATTATTATTTTTTTGTTTGACTTGATGCTTTTATTAAATAATATTTATTTTTAATATAATTTGTTGCGTCTTCATATATTAGCTTATAAATAATTAAAACCAAATAATGTCTTTCAATTAATTGTCGAATATTCATTGATTGAGAACAATCGTTGAATTAATTTTTGATAAAGGGATTTTTTTTTTTGAAATAATGAATATTCATGTATATTTATTCGATAATCTCGTCTATTTATTATAGATAGGATATATTGATGTGTTAAGTAGAACGTTCACATAACATATATATTGTAAATATGTTCGTTGTAATGTGTGATCGTTGTTCAATAGGTTGTGTTAGTTAAATAAGGTAAATATGATTATATGTAATTAAATATGTTATTTGATTTGTTCGAGATTGTATAGATAAATATCTTAAAAGTATTATTAATTGTGTTAATAAAATCGATGGTGATTGTATAAATGGTGATATATTTCGATTATTAAATATATATAAAATAAATATAGTCGATATATTTTATGGAATTATTGATTTTGAAAGGCATATTTATACATTTTGAATATTTATTTAATAAAGTTGATGATAAATAAATAATTAGATGTTGATTTAATTCGTTAAATTGATTTAATAAAATAATCTAAAATTACAAAATGATTAAGAAATAGTCGATTTAATGAACATATATTTAATTGTTTAAAATATTAATTAAATCTATAATTTGTTCAATAATATAATTGATAACTAATAATCGTGTCAATGATGTGCGTATTTATGTTAATAACCATGTTTAAGTTTTAAATAAATTTTCATCAAGTGTTTATATAATCGTTGTTTTATTTTCTATAAAATATTTTTTTAATAATTTGTTTGATTTGATAATTAAATAATAAATATTATTTTAATTAAAATATAATTATGATCAAAAATATTAAAATGATTATAATTAGTTAAATAAGAATTGTTTATTTCTAGAATAATAACCAATAACAAATAAATCTATAATTAAAAACGGATAATTATTTATATTAAATTGAAATAAATATGTTAAGTAAAAATAAAAATATAGTCAAATAAATAATAATTTTTTATAACATGAATGTTTTTTTAAATAGAAATCTTTATTTATTCGAAATAATTATTAAATGAAGGATATTTATCGTTAAAAAATAATTGATATGTTGACGACTAGTATAAATAATAAATATATTTGTTGTTTTTTATCAATAGATTCATTTTATATAATAATCTATGATCTAAATTTAATATTGTTGATTATTGATCTTGAGTCAATATTTATTATTAAATATGTTGTCGTTACCATAAACAGTTTATATAAATATGTTTATATGAATGATTTATTTTTTGAATAATCATTTATTGATAATATCGATTATATTAATATATTAATATATGTTCTTATAAACCAATGTCTATAATGATAACATTCGTGTGATAAATATCTATACCTTATTGTTAAACAATATTAATTTGTCTTGTTAATAATAATATTAATTATTTGTTCTCCGTTGTCGTCTATTTAATAAATGTAAACATCGTTTTAAATAATAACCATAATATAATATATAAACATGTTATTTATGATTGATATTCTATTAACATATTTATCTAATTGATAAATCTATTAAATAATTGATAATTGTTGAAATAGAATTATTTATATTGATTTAATTATAATTGAATATCGATTTAAGTTATGTTAATGTCGAACAGTTATGTCATTAGATAAATATCAATATGATATTTATCGTCGTGTAAGGTAACGACGACGTTATGATGATGATGATGATGATGATGTTATTGTCGTTGTTGTCTTGAATATAATTATTTTATTGAATTAATATATAATATGACGTTGAATGTTCTATTTGAAGATGTTTTGTTTGAGATAGTTTAGATAAATTAATTTAACCAATATCGATTCTATTATTTAAAGATTGTTTTTAATAATAGGATAGGTACTATTGATGGTATGTTCTATTTGATTTGATCAATAATTCTTCATAAATAATTAAATAATTAAATAATCACAGAAAGAAATTAAATATTGA
>CAJNOL010003476.1:0-15141 GCA_905250125.1 Rotaria sordida
ATTGTATCTAAGTTTCTTACATCGAACCTAAACTATTTGTATTATTCAACCAATGATTTCGATTCCAATATAGATAAGACTTTCGATGCTGTTGCTGAATATATCCGATGGATCGACTAATGGGAAAATAAGTTGAAACCAAGAGATATTCTAAATAGAAGAAAATGATCTCAATGAAATGAAGAAAAGAGAAAAAAAGACAAACTTCTTCGCGAGCTACTTTCATATCATCTTTTACATTAGTAAAAATAGTAGGTTGAATAAAATAACCATTATCATCAACTTTTTTTACCCGATTGAATACATTCAAGAATTGTTTCTAATTGAGTATAACTGTTTTGTAGAATACACAAAAGAAATCAATGCTAATCTGTTGTCTTATCAAATTATTTTCTGAATCCTCAATCAATATGTTTTTTTCCATAGTTTAGATTATGGCACTTTGCTTGAAATGCTTTGCTATACGTATGGTCCGTGTTCAGTTGTAGAATCAAATGGATCACCAACAATACGTGTCTTTGCTAATTCGACACTTTTAGACGCAAAGGCATCGTGAAGCGTGGAATGAACAAATATTTTTGATGCAGCAAAATATACTTGACCTGCATGAGTGAAAACTGCTCTCTGAGCCGTTCGAACAGAAACATCGACTAAAACATGCAAAAACAAATTAATTCTATCGTTTGTAAACCTTTTTCGTCATTAGGAAGTACAATGAAAGTGGAAGTAATAAAATTATTTAATACATACGATCAGTATCTTCACAAATGATTAATAGTGATTTACTACTTATATGTGATGCAAAAGGCAACAAAACAGACAGGGAAGAAAGATGGTTTTACTACCTAAGTTCAAGTGAAACACGCTTTAGATTAGTTTTTCTTGCAGTTTCTTGAATCTTTTTCCCAGCCTAAAACAAAATATCATGTGCTTTTGTTATTCTGTTTTTCACCTGCACTAATCTTGCCTAGAATGAACCTGTAAAAGCTATTTTATTAATCTTTTCATGAATGACCACAGTTAGGTCCATGACTTGCATATGTACATCATTATAACAATTGTTTTCATTCTGGTGATGTGTATTACCTGACACACTGTTAACAATACCTGGTAGAAAACCAGCCTAGATTATTGATTTAGTGTTAGAGTAAATTTCTATTGTTGATAGATGATGAATAATACTTCCTTGATGACAAAAGCACAAAAGAGTGCAGTAAGTGATGTTTGTTCAGCTGGTTTTAGAATAACTACATTGCCTATTTGTTATTGCAATATATAAGAAAGTGTAAATTAATAGAAGTAATGAAGTTATCACAAGCTAATGCTGATCCAAGTTTCAAGGCCAACATAATAGTCTAAAATATAATGACAACAATACTTTTGTATGATGCATATGTGAGAAAGAATATCGTACTGAATAATCACTGAAAGAAGAAAGTACAATTTGAATTTTCATTTATTGAATGTTTGAACTGATCATGAAATGATTTGTTCATAGATCCTAACTAGTTCATGTCTAACATAGGTAATAAAAATACTTGATGCTGATGAAAATGTTTCACCAGTGATTTTATCAGTCCATTCAGCATCTGTAACATGTGAATATCATCGATAATAAAAAAAAGAGAATGTCAGAAAGACTTACAATAATCAAGACAAATAGCTGCTCCAAGAATCTCGCAATAACTCTCTTGTGGCAGTTTTTCACTACTCGGTATTTTTAATCTCTGAATATTCATTTATGATGTGGATGCAAACAAACAGTGAACATTTTTACTGCTAAATAATCCAAAACACATGGAAGTAAATCAGCAAGTTTATGAATTAACTGAGCACGTGCAGCAGGATCTAACTTACGCTATGGTGAATCATATTGGAAACCTTTTTCAGCAGTTTCAATTGTTTTATCAAGATCACTCTACAGTATTGGAAACAATAAAAATTACACGTAGAACGAAAATAATCATGTGTGTATATATATTGATACTTTTGTGCCTTCTTCTACTTGGCAAATTTCTTCATCTGTATTTGGATTAATGATAGAGAACGGATTCATCTTTGTCTACATGATTGACCTTGATTTATCACATAAGAAGAAAAGAAAGAATAGACATATATTAACTCGTTCCTTTATCTACTTATATTCATTTCTGTTTCAGTGGCAGATGATGTCTTCAATCTTAATGAATGGTTCAACTTATGAAACCAATTTGGTTAAAAGAAAACAAAAATTTGATAAAGTAGCACACCTGAGTATTGTAACAAGTCTTTGTGTCAATGTGGTATTTTTTAAAACTTGTCGTATCAATTGGACTTTGCGAAAAGCGAAGAACAATTTTTCTAATAATATATGTATTTGATATTGCACTTCACGATAGAACTATTTTGCTAACAGCAGCAAATTAGATCGTCCTTAGTATATGCAAAACCATATTCTTTTCATGTGATTCTATTACTAAAGATCCTATCAGTTCGTTTAATGTGTAACACTCAATATATGAAAGAAGACTTCCAGAACGAAATTGTCACGATGGAAGGAAGGAATTTTTAGAATGGAGAAGATTTCGAGTGAATAGAACTAATTTTCATAACTGTACGCTGGATTTCGAAAGCATTGTAAATAACAGGCTAAAGCATTCTCTTCACCAATTTCATATATCTACTTATGTGATTTCAGTTAATAAATTAACATTTTTTACAAGAACATTATTGTTACTGTTCAAAACTGATGTCACTTAGATGATAGAGAACAGGAACAATCAAAAAATTTATTATATATAAAAACTTCTTCAGATTCACTATATATATATAATCAATAAGTAATGTTTTACGATAGCAGAAAAGAATCTATCACACTTTTCCTTCTTCAATAATCAATTTGTTTCTTCGTATTGTATTTCTTTAAAGTTTTTTAAACAATAAAATTTTAAATGTTATTAATTATGTATCTTAAATTGAAACTAGATTATGATCATTCATACGAGTTATTACCGTAATTACGAATTGTTTCAACTGATTGTTCGTGGTATTCTATTCTTTGCACTTAAGTATTTTATTTAAATTAGTTATACGTATTAGTGAGACTTTCGCAATACATGGAAGAGTTTAGAGAGCAAACCACATAAATGTTAGAAAGTTAAACAAGCAAATCCAAATAGCTGTTCTTCATGAAAAATTTGTATTGTTTTCCCTCAAACAAGTTTAACAACAATTGTTTTTACTTGATAATATGCTTCGAGACCATATCGACCTAATTCTCTTTCCTGACCTGATTGTTTAAAGCCACCAAATAGTGCTTGATCACATATAGTCTTATAAGTATTTATCCAAACAGACCCAGGTCGTATTTGATGAGCCAACGTAAGACCACGTCTTACTGAAAAGCTAGAATAATCATCAATAACCATTTCTTTCAACTTTACTGTCTCTAGTTATCACTCCAGCACCAAGTCCAAAAGTCGTGTCGTTTGCTCGTTTGATAACTTCTTCATATGAATTATACTTTAAGACTGACATTACTGGACCAAATATCCAAACTTTTACATTATTATAGAATCTAATCAAAAAAAAAAGTTATATCTCTTCACGAGTAATATGCATATCATCTTTTACATCACTAAAAATAGTTGCTTTTTGATAAATAATCTTTATTATCAACTCGTTCACTACCACATTGTAATTTATCTCCAAACTTTTAACTTAATTCTATATAGTCCAAAATCTATTGAAATTAACTATCATTCATCTATCATATACAAGTAAAGTGAACTTTTCTTTAGATTAAAGAGGTTATTACTTGTGATTCTTGTTCAGTATTAGAATCAATTTGATTATTTGAAAGTCTTATAGAATACTCATCCTCACCCTCAGATGATCAAAGGAGATTTTCCACCGATATGTGAAAAGAGAATAGCTCAGATGAAAATGATCCTGTATTTGTTACTGACCAAGTTCAAGTGTAACACATTTAAGATTTGATTTCGTTGCTGCTTCTTGTATTTTCTTTCCAACCTTCAATCAAATATTTCACATTCATTTTTTTTAGTTTTATTAGTGAATGTTCTTACTTCAACTGAATTAGTACAAGCTACTTTATCGATATGTGCATGAACAGCTATTGCATAACCACATTCAGGCCCATCATCTAAATATTCTTATGAAATTATTATGACAAATATCATTCACTTTACCTGGTATGATGTTGACAACATCTGGTGGAAAGGCAGCCTAGATCATCATGACTACAACAAAGTATAATCGACATGATAATATCTTACCTCTTTGATAAGAGCAGCACAATAAAGTGCACTAAGTGGTGTTTGTTCAGTTGGTTTCAGTGCAATCAACTGAGAAAAATATTTCACCCTTAGTCTGTTCTACTAGTTTACCATTGTTAAGTGTTTCCACTTTCTACATATTGACTTATGTTGAGAGAAAGAAAGAGGATCTAATTTATGCCATGGTGATTCAATATCAAAAGCTGTTTGAGCAACTTCAACTGTTTTATCAACATCACCCTGAAAATCACAATAGATAATGAACCAATGAAGAACATATAGAGATTCATACTCTAGTGCCTTCTTCTACTTGACAGATTTCTTCTCCTGTACTTGGATTGACGAGAGAAAATGTTTTTCTATTTGTTGCTTTATGCCATTCATTGTTGATAAAGATTTGAGTATATTTAACTTCAACGTTCGAAACTATTCAATTAGCCGATCACATCTGAAAAATAAGAGAAAAGACCTGAACAAAAAAAGGTGTTTTGATCGACAACAAGTATGATAATGATTGTGTCATCGTCATTTATCTAAGCAAACACACACTTATATATCCCACTCGCTCTCTTTTATACGTGCACAAATATATACCCACTTTTTGCTTTTTCTCTTATTTTCTTAGAACGAAAGAGAACAGACGCTAGATAAAAGAAAACGTAGATTTTCTTCTTACCAATATACAAATGTAGGTTGCATCAACGACAGAACACAAACAAAATATAACGTACAAAAACCATGTTTTTGTCAACAAACAAAACGAGCAGTACATAAACAGTCATGATTTTGATTAGAGAAAAAAAATCTTAGAGAAACGCTGGAACTTCTCTGGTACCAAGCGGTCATTTCGTCACATGATGATTTTTCCAATCGATCAGGACAAGATCCCATAGAGTTGATTAGCATCAGTTCCCTCTCTGTTTCTCCCAGAGATTACCTAATCATCAGACCATTTGGTTACAATTTTGATAAATGATGTACTTTTTCCTGAAACATGTTTCAATCAAGAGAAATGAAAATAAGCTACTTCTTTCGAAATCTCTTACTTAAATCTTGTGATGGACTGTAACAAAAATAAGAAGTATTCCATTTGGATATTTGAAATGATTCGATTATATTTCACATTTTAATCTCGCACAAATTGTGCTCAAAGATTTTTTTTTGTCCGATTCGTGCCACTTTCACATAAAACGGTAATAGATTTAAGAAAAGCTCATGACAATTCAGTTTTATTTATCTTTTCATTTTTTAGTTGTAAAAGTAAAAAGTTTACAAAAATACTTATTTCTATCTCTTATTCTGCCGAAAAAGGTTAATTGTGCAGCAGAATATTACGATAGTTGAGTATTAGAAAAGGGCTCATGTGATTCTCACATAGTGCTAATATATGATTAAATACACTTTTATCTCCTCTTCTCAAGTGTGAAACTCTCTAGTTTCTATCAAAACTGATTCGAAAAATATTCATTCTTCTTCTAAGTTGAAACGAAACATAATTTTGCTCTCCAAAAGCTAATTTTTCCGAGAAAGACGATTGGAATCAACACATCTTATGTGGAAAAAATTTTGATTTTTGTATAGATATTGATATAAGATTGTTTTTTCAAGACTTATTTAACATGATAAAATTTACAGGTAGTCAAAGCATTGGAGCTGATGTATATTTTTATATGCAAAATATGCGAGACTAAAAACATTTTGACGTAACGAATATTTCAACATATTAACAAAAATGTTTCATCAATATGATCTATCGCAAACAATATGTTAGTGACGAATACCATTTGAACGAATTTCGATTGTCAGATAATTAAAATCAAAATATTCAATGATAAGTAAAGAATAGAAAAGCAAAAACAATAAGAAAATATATATTAATGATATATTTGAGAACGAATTAGAGTCCTACTGAAGCAGAATAAATATAAGATAAAAACAAATTTCCAACGTACAAAAATTTCTTCGAAGACAATTTTTATACGACTGTGTTTGTATTTTTCTTTTTATTGATAAGGAGATTATTACTATAAAATTTAAAACGCTATTCAGAAACTTGAGTGATCTTCGCTCAGTGAAATTAAAAATTATCATCTCGATAAAGATTGATTAGTTTTTCATACTCAATTATAATTTATTATTCTCACAGATATCATTGAACTGTCGCATAAAACATGAAACTATCTAATTTCACCCTCACATATGATGAAATATCTTTAGAGCAAAAACTTTGAGGTGAGAAACGCATCAGTGACGATGAACGATAATAGAATTGAAATTGTGCAATTGATAGATAGTTCAATTGATCAATTAATAAAACTACATAATCGATTTAGGTCCAATCGATAATGGATTTTACTTTCAAATTTTTCAAAATTGTTTCGTACGTATAAAGTTCGCATCGCTTCGAAGGCAATATCATGTGATAAGCCAGCTAACATAGCGAGATCTTGACGCGAAAGTGAGCGTAAATGAGGCATATGTTCAATGAGATCAAGAAATGAAGTCGATATAAGATTGGTGTCGGTTTGTTCTATATTGAATATGAGTGATGTGACATTGATAAAACGTTAAATAATTGGATTAAATAATGACAAATCAACTTGATGGATATATTTATCAAAACAGAAATTGGACGATGTGCATATTAGTGGCCAATAAATATTCGGATATACGAAAATATTTGATGTAAAACGAGGTACCGTAAAGATATTTCGCGAATATGGACCATCATAGACAACAAATCAGCGTTTTTGTTCAAGTCAAAATAGTGAACAAAATGAATAAAGAATATTTTCTTCGGAAAAATGTGGTAATGAACATGGAAGATGCAATCGAAAGTTGAATATAGTCAAATGTGAAACAAGAAATTCCCATTTTTGGCCATCAATAAGATCTAGATAGCCTTGTGCAATAAGTTCGGAATAATATAGATTAGATATTTTAGATAAAAATTGTTCTACATGGATCATGGTCTTTTTTTTACCTTAATTTTAAAAAACAAAGAATATATATATACAATTTTCAAATAACTATACACACCATGAATGTTTAGGATGAGCCATCTTAGATGGGACAATAATGATATGTTATCCGTCCACTTTGGATAATTATCATATGAAAGTTTGACATCAAGTGAATAAAGATTTGGAATTTGATTTAATATAAATGATAAGCCCCAGCAAAAGAAACTTTGAAGAGTTAAATGACGTAGATGAGGAAATGAAACCAAAACGAGATTATGAGCATGGGGTACTGCTAGTCGATTCAGTCAAGGAATTAAGTTATATATAGCAGTGTGTGTCTGTTTTTATTATCACTAATCGTAGTCATATGGAATGGTTGAATATGAATGAATTGTTCGAGTTTAAAATGAGATAAGAACAGGTTTGATTGATGCGATGTATCATTGTCATGGGACAATATAAGAGAAATGACTTGATGTGGTCGTATATGTTGGCAAAGAAGATCAAATTTCGATTTAAGAACAGAATAAAAGTTGAGTAAATAGTGACAATAGTCAGCTAATATAGAATCCAGGTAATCACTTAGGCTAGAAAATGAATGGTGGATATCATGTACTCAAAGATAATCAAAAATATCGTGAAGTAATTCAATAGGCAACCGATCTATTCGACTCAAAGACATTATATAATAAAAAATATCATGTGAGATAACTGATTTCTTATTGCTCGTTCATGATGTAATAGTATAGCACACTGCTTTCTTTCTTGTTTCATTCTTTAGTCGATCCTACTAGCAAACGTTGTTCTTTCGGATATGAAACACATGTCGAGATGCAAATGAGATTGACAAATCAAAAGTTTTCAATAAAATGAGCAAACATGTCTTTCAATGGTCACATATTTCTTCTGCATCTTTAGTCTTTACGTACTTTAATCATTGCCATTTTTTTCTTTATTTACAACATTGAGTACGAGTCACTGCTTTTCATTTTTAAGCCACTTGTTTTTCTTTTTAATTCAACTTTATAACACTAGAGACGTTTTTTTTCGATGAAATTGAAATATAGAAAAATTCAGATTATAAAATCAACTTTTTTTCTCCAGGGAAAATAAATAAACAAAGAAGAAAAGCCTACTTCGAACGTTATCTTGTTTGAGTTACCTTGCGATTGAACGATGAATAGGAAAATGATTAACGTTATTTTTTTTTATATACAAGGTATCTCGTAAGTCATCGGGCAAGAAAAGATTTGAATATCTCTTCGTATTTCGGCGAAATAGACTAATTATTTCACTAAAGATGAACCATGGTTCATAGCTCATATTCATAGTAAAAACGTTAGAAAATAGGTTTTTGAAGTGTCATTTCTACCTTCTGACTTTGATAAACTATAAAAATACAATATGTTTATCCTCACGAACAAAAATGAAAAACAGCTATTTTTTCGGTGACTTCTTCATACTATTGTGAGGTGCATATGATGTGGAGAAATATCTTCATATGATTATTTTCTCTTTCCTATGTTGTTTTTGAGTGTTATCTATTCGTATGCAAAGGTCTTCTGAACATTTTATGTATTATTCGATCCAAAATAAAAGGCAGTTTTCCATTTTTCAAATAACTTTTAATAGGAACAAGATAGAGCGCTGCAATTTTTCCCATTTGAAAGAACAATACTTGGGTCATCGATCTGTATAAAATTCATTAGGACGAAAGATGTTTGTTCATAGAGAATTATCGATTAAGTTATTTTCTAGGTATAATTTTCCTCAATTTTCACAATAATCTGAACTCAAATGATGTCTAAATGTAGCTTAAGGACACTTTTTTTCACTACAAAATATGTAAATGCTCCTGAGAATCCACTTCGTAAAAGAGATCGCGAGTTGATCGAAAATGTGATGATTTTATAGTGAAAAAAGTGTGATAGGCAATCTTGTTCGAAAAACATCTTTCGTCCTCATGAGTTGTATACAGATCGATGGCCCATATGCAGTGATCGTTTGAAAAATAAAAAAGAAGTTCATTTTCGATCAGATAGATGGATTCATTCGTTAAAAGGAAACCAATTTAATTGAATCGTAACACAACTTAACGATTAGTTGGGAAAGAAGATAGGATATGGAACTGGCAAGTCACGAATAGCGCCGACGAATGACTCGCCGTTTGTTTCTAAGATTGATATGAGCCTTTCTTTCGCGAAGCTTTCTAGAGATTGGACAATAGTTTTCAGAAGAGCTCGACCAAGTAGATAGAATCTGGGATCGGTGAGTCACAACTGGCGCCCTCTAGAGACACTGATGAGCGACTCGCCATTTATTTACGAGGTAGACACATCTTTTCTTGCGTAAAGCTTTGAATGAAATATAGAGTATTTTTCGAAAGAACTGAGGCAATTGTTGTGGTGAAGACGACTAATTCAAAATCGTACCAATTTCTTATAAAAGCCAAAGACATGTAATCTATGGTGAGAATATCGCGTGAATACTACATATTCCAACCTCGACATTACCAGTGTTGCTTTTTCCAAATTGCAAAAGTTGAAAGACTTGTTCGTATGGTGTTAGCTATAGCATCATACAAACTGACGATTTATCTGATAATATTTGTCAAAGTGAAGAGAATGAATTCAGTCGAGGGTGAAGCGAGTCGTAGTGACGAGCGTTACTTGTTGGAATAGGGCTGTTTTTACGATTTAACACTTCAAAATGTATCTCAAGACCTTAGACAACATAATTTAACTTGTTTCTAGAATATTGATGGTCTTTAAAAAATGTTAGACATTGCTTGATTTGAGCAGATTTGCAAATAAGTGCTCGATTAGATTTACAATTTTTATTACCCATGGTTATTAAATGAATACGTAAGATAGAATGACATATTTATTTAAAATCTGATTGATTCTATTCAGCTGTTAATATTTTACTATTATCAAAATTATTATAAAAAAGATCATCGAGCAAATTGCTAATAACTTTTTAATGAAGATAACTAGAGCTCTGTGGTATTCATCATTCGAAATAGGAGATAGGGAGACGCCTTTTCCCAATATTGTATAAGACGAAATTATTTACAAAATCAGTCATCTCTACACAATATCGAAAAAAACGTACAAAAACAGTCTGTCATTTAGATGAGATTTTGATTTCGACGTCTAATCTAGATAGAGGGGCTGCAGATCTATAGTTCAAGATATAATTCGAATGATTATCTTTCGACATTCTAATGTTGAACAAATAGAATCGTCTATTCAATCGCACGTCAATTATGGAATTCTTTTAACTTTCAAGCATATTTTCTTACTTTCTTGTCAAAATTCCATCTGAATGACACACCGTTTTTTGTATGTCTTTTTCGATGTTTTGTAGAAACTACTGATTTTTCAATAATTTCATCTTATACAATATTTGAGAAAAAGGCGTCCTCCATCTCCTCTTTCGAATGGTGAAAACCACAGGCTCTAGCTATCTTCGTTAAAAAGTTATAAGGATTTTGCTCGATGGGCTTTTTTTTTAATATTTAATACTCAATGATCGTCAATTAGCGTTTTCGCTTGATTCTTATCCTGCCGTACTGAATCGGACAAGAGTAAGTTCTGTGTTAACTATAGTCCAAACAATCAAAAGTAGGAGTTGGAATTTTAATTTTTTTCAATTTCGTCATGTTGTGTTGCCTTGTTTTTATATATATGGACTGATGTGGATCGGTCAAATATTTACTATTATAATCCTATAATAGTCCTCTACCTATGCTGTATATCTTGGAATTTTGTCTTGGTGCATATGTGTATATATAATATCAACTGTAGTGATTCTTATCATTTGATTTTTATTTGCACATTGCATTTTGTATCACATATCTTTTTTATCTTACGTATAAATGACACTGTGTACTAATATATTGCAGGATAACTTTTTATATTACCCTTTCTTTATTGTATTATGACATATAGAATTGACCTGTTCATATTGAGAGATCATAGCCACCATACCTTCAGATGAGCTTTATGTATCATAGTACAATAAAGAAAGTGTAATATAAAAAGTTATCCCGCAATATAGTAGTACACAATGTCATTTATACGTAAGATAAAAAAGATATGTGATACAAAATGCAATGTGCAAATAAAAATCAAATGATAAGAATCACTACAGTTGATATTATATATACACATATACACCAAGACAAAATTCCAAGATATACAGCATAGGTAGAGGACTACTATAGGATTATAATAGTAAATATTTGACCGATCCACCTCAGTCCATAGTATATAAAAACAAGACAACACAACATGATGAAATTGAAAAAAATTAAAATTCCAACTCCTACTTTTGATTGTTTGGACTATAGTTTGAGACGTAAAGAATGCATTTTTATGTTACATCAGCCAGCCGTGCAACTTCTTCTTGAACAGAAAAAAAAATAGTATAGAATACATACTTAGGTCTCACCAAAAGTTCTAAGATCAGTAAATAAAAATATAAAGATAAGATGATAATTTCAATTTTATTTCATCAAATATTTATGATAGTTGTTGTGATTATTTATAGCAAGTTCAATTCTTTCTAATAATGTATTAACAGTTCTCCTGAACATTTTTTCGAAAAATCTTTTAGCTACCTTAAAAACCGCATGAGCACTTCATATTTTATTTATTTAATCAATTAAACTTCGTTCAACAGAATTACTTAAACAAAGATTAGGTAGTACTCGATACGATGGATATGGTGAATGCGACATTACATTGATGTCTTCTTCTGTCAAATAATTAATAACATTGGATGAGTATGAAGTCAATGATGATCATCAAGCAATTTTATACATTTTGAACTTGATGTCTCTATTTGTTTCCATATTACACTAACAAAAGGCTTCAAACAACTTTCATAATAGTACTGGTAACCTATAGTCTGACTTTTATCTACACTCAGGACTATTTGATTTAAAGAATACACGAAACAAAGTTTTGGTTCAAATCTGTCTCCATGAACAATAACCTTTGACAATTCATCGTCAATAAGCCAGCGCGCATCAAATGACTTCTGGTTAACCTATATAACATAAATCCATACCTCATTACTAGTAGTACTAGAATACAACTGACGTGATATAACAAAATTTCGCTAAATTTTAAAACAAAGTGAAATATGATGTGCTCATGCGGTTTCTAAGATAGCTAAAAATTTTTTAGAAAGAGAGTTTAAAAACACTTTCAGTAAATTGTTAGAAAGTATTGAACTTGGTATAAATAATAGTGGGAACTATCCTGAACATTTGATAAAATAAAATTAAAAATATCTCCTTATCTTTATATTTTTATTTAATATTCTCAGAACTTTTGGCCAACCCTAAATATGAATATGCCACAAAATCCTATCAAGAGTAAATTTGCAGTCGCTAAGATATAAATTGTTACAGTAAACACCAAAACCACCACTGTTATTCCATCGAGAGCGAATAGAATAATCAAAACTAAGCCTAACCATTTACGTGGCGAGCAACAAAGCCATTTGAAAGCATTGCATAGAAGAGAGAAGACACAAGAACCGATGCCTATTTGATTGAGTATATCTATGGCATTTATTTCCTTGTACATCCAGACGAAACAGATGACGTTCGATGATGTCGAATTCGCTAATGCTTGACCAGGTTTACAATTAATTCTTACACTTGAGATCATATTTTTAAAAATAAAGCAATCACTTCTCTGTAGTGGGCAAATGTCGCGTTCGAGTATCTGTCGTACTTGAAAGAGATCCATCCATCAATGAATAAAAGTAAAATAATCCATCCTATGACTGCCAATTGAAAAGTGAGAGATAAACGAAAACGTCAGGAGGATAGAAAATTAATTTCAATACCATAAAAATTCATCATAAATTGTTGCCTATCGGATCGAATAATAGCGAATTGTTTTTCAATTAATTTTGCTAATAATTGATTTCATAATAAAAGTACTGTAAATATTTCGACAAAGAGAACTTCAAATATGATTCTAAATAGAATGGATCGATATGTCTCAAAGTCCGTCTTTATGACTCGATAGTATTCTCAAGTGTAAATGAATTAATATTCTTCGTTGATATATCACGTCGTTTTATCATCCTACCTAAATCATGTTATTATCGCATATTTCAAATAGTAATCAGGTTAAAGCAATCAGCATCGACTAAAGATATGTATCTAATCTGATCTCAAACTAAAGATCTGAGCAAGCTGATCAGCTTATCAAATCAATTGTAGCCATATTCTCTAAGGACTAAATCTCATCTATGCTTTTACATTTCACTTCGAGGATTGTTGTATGCAAAAAGTTTAGAACGTATCAATATGTGCATAATCAATAAAAACAAAATAAAATAGCAAAATGTGATGATGTGTGATGTACATGACCAAACCATAGTGAAAAACACAAAAAAAAACTATTGTCTCATCCAAAGCTTCAGTATAGAGCAGGAATAGAATGAACAAATATCAATTTCATCCTTCTAAAAACAAAACAACACTACTAAAATATTGCTTCATTGAAATTCCTAAAGCATATGCTGTTATAATTCCTTTGTAGATAACTTTGCCTATTGGTGACTTTTAGTTGCGATTAAAATGGACATCAATCGAAGGACTTAGATGTAAGATGCTGGATATGTGAAGATAATGATTTGAAAGAAAATAATTAACATCAATCTAAAACGATCATGACCCTAGATCTCAACAAATTTCGAAATCACTAACGGAATATCAAAGGCCAACGAATTTCTCTAACTTTTCTCTTTCTTCATTTTTATATGGTTTTCTTAAAATTTTGTTTTGGTGCAGTTCGCTCATCACTATACTGTAAACATCATCATCTTAGTTTGAAGAGCTTCAATACGAGCACAATACACAGAATTATGAAAAATACCCAGGATGTGCGTGGGTTTTCTTTTCAACGACATCAACACCCTACATAAGCCTATATCATTACCCACATTTACACTCATATTCCGTCCTAAGCCGGACACCAATATTCTTCTTATCGAATCTTCACAATTGAATTATGTTTAAGAAATGAGCATAGGATGTGGGTGTGGGTGTTAATGAAGAGAAGACGAATATTCACCTACACTTCGGCTATCTTCCCATGTGTTTATCTAAACTTTCATGTTCTCGACGAAAATTTAATTTTTTGAGGGGCTCGCAGATTTAAATATATTTTCTTTAAACCTTTCTTACATTCTTATGTGTTACTCATGCTTTATTGATCAATCACTTAATGAATAATGTTCTTATCGCGTGTTTTTTTTTTTGGTTTCTTATATTTCATCTTGGTGTCCGTGTTATTCGATGCCATGAACTGAGATTGAAAAAGCAAGAAGAACTATAAAATTTTCATTAATGTAATTAAGAGTTAATTTAAATTATTCAAAAAAGTCTTGGTTATCGTTCTTTGTTACTTTCCTAGCCATAAGAATGATATCATCATGGAGAGAAATATAAAAAAAAAAAGAGAAATCTTCCATGTGACAATAGCTACAGCGTTGTTCGAGGAGGCAAGCGTAAACACATACGATGACATCGTATAGCAGCTCGAAACATCGGTAGTGCAATTTTAGATAAATGTTAAGTAATTTTCCAATTCGAAACAACCAGTGATATAAGAATATGGTTGTGTTACAAAATACCCATAACTAATAATGGAATCATAGAGGATGTGGGTGTGGGGTGGGTGTGGGCGTGGGTGTGTAGGTGTGGGTATGGGTGTGGGTGTAGATCTTCTCATCACATGCACACCTACACCCACACCTACTCACACCCACCCACACTCCATACCCACACTCACACACACCCACACTTACACACTCCCACACCATCCACACCTACTCACACCCACCCACACTCCACACCCACACTCACACAC
>CAJNOL010003477.1:0-22429 GCA_905250125.1 Rotaria sordida
TCAAAAAGAAGAATATTAACAAATGGAACATATAAAACCATGTGAAGATTCGATTTATTGTCTTGAACAATATTCTCCCGAAAAATCCGTAAATCATAATCAAACTTATTCACATCCATGTCGTTTCTCTGAATTATGTCGAAATATTCATGATACATCTCACAGTATACAATTTACGCATGATAAACACGATGTATCTCAATGTGAATATGATATGAATTGTTCTAATTTAACTGATCCTACTCATCGCTTTTCCTATCGACATACTGGTTTACCGGATTATTTAATTCCTTGTCGAAATCAACAGGAATGTCGTAATTTGACTTCTGAACATCGAAAGAAATATTTTCATGGTGAAAAAATCAATACATTGACAGTAAATAAAAATAGTCCAAAAAGTAAAAATTGAATTGACGAATAGAGAAGTATATTATTCTATAACAATTGTAGGAACATCACAGACAAAAAGAAAATTTGAATCAAAAAATCCTCAAAATCAATCCCAACAGGATCATATTGCTCAACATACAAGATTTCAAGAACAGTCACGTGCAAAGAAATCCCCATGTACATTGAATGAACAATCTTCTCATGTAGGATCATTTGAAAATGAAGAATCTAATCGTAAAGAACTACTCGCCACCTTCTATACAGAGGTAGCAGGTAGAAGTACTATTATCGAAGCAAATGCCTTCGATCGATATCATAATCCAACAGGAAGAATTTATGATTTAGGTCGAGATAGTGCATTTAGTGAATATAGTATTTTAATTGCACAGTTTTATACAGATTGGGAATTCAATGATACTGCTATGAAAATACCAATTGATGCGTTAAAAGTTAAAGGATTTCATGTGACACATGTGAAAACAGAAGATAAATGTATAAAAGAAATCGCCTCGAATCGTTATCAAATCGTATGGATTATTAGTACAAATAACATTCAAAATTCATCATTTATCTCAGCTCTAACAACATATCATTCATCTGGTGGAGCTATTTTCTTATTTGCTGATAATACACCATATGTATGTCATGTATCTGAATTTCTTAAAACAAAATTTGGTATAACTCTCGAAGGTGATTACTATGGTGATAAAACACTTGTATACAAAGAAAATGGTTATCAACAAACAGGACATTTTGGTCAACATGATATTTTTACGGGAATAGAAAATTTATATGAGGGTATTACTATCTGTCATCCTGTCTATTCAACACCAGCAAGTCGCACGAAATTTATTACCATAGCAACTGCAACTGATGGAAATAGCAGTATTGCCGTGTATGATCCACTACTAACATCAACAGAAGGACGTTTATGTTTAGATTGTGGCTTTACTAAACTGTTTAGAAAATGGGATTCAGCAGGCACAGAACGTTATATTATTAATGCTAGTTGTTGGCTACTTGGCATGGAAAAACGTTTGAAACAGAAGAATCAAAGTTAAAACAAGAAATAAAACCTAAATAACTCATTTAATTTGAATGCATATTGTTCTATGATTTTATTTCATACAAATTTTTTTGTTTGTTTATTTAAATATTTAATTTATTAATCAAGTTAATTTCGATAAATAAATATTCATAATATCATACTGTTTCAATAGTCTATCATCAAATAGATACTAGATTACTCACATTCAAAACCTCAAATGGTAGTGATCGTTTCTCAGAATTTTCAACGTCTTATCTTTATATTAATCTAAGACTGCACTTGTTTATTGTTATTCTTATATGAATATACTTTCTATCATACCCATGTGTTCGATATGTAATGATTTAAGTGCCCTCTTCCCCCTCAAAAATGATTTCCCACTTCGAGTGTTTTCCTGTCTAGAAATCGTGTTTTGAGAAAAACGCTAAAGAAGTTTTAGAAATGGATTTTTTCATTCAAACCTAGAATAAATCATATTATCATGGTATATTTTTAATATATTCCAATGAACCGTTTTAGAATACGTAATGGATGAAGATAGCTAATGTCATCTGACATACTGACCAATATAAAAATGTTCTATTCAATGATAATAACTGAAAAAAAATTAAAAACCACGAAAATGAGGTTTCTCATTTTACATATTTTGTATGAGTTTAATAAAGCTTGAGAGCCAATGTGAGTTTCACAGTTCAATCCCAGAGAAGCTGCGTTAACAAGCTTTTTTTGCTTCATTCTTCAGTGTCACTTTTAGTCTTGATATTGATAAAAGAATTATTTCAGAATATCGTAGATCAAATAAAAAATATCCCTTTGGTTTTAGTCAAATTTATCATTCTTTGATATGCGTATCTAATAAACGAAGACATAGTTGCTTAAATTCTTACGGTTGAATGACGATAAAAAAAAAGAGAATTTTTGTATGTGAATTACACAAAGCTCATCTGAAAGATAATAATTACATTTATATATAATAAAAAGAACCGACATATTCTCATTATATGAGAAAGAATTAAAATACATACAATCAGAATGTCAAATTCTATTATTTCATTATCTCTTGCTTTTGTTACTCAACAAGTGATCATTTATGTGGGCTCGTTTCTTTTTGTTGCTGGTCTTATTGGTAATTCCTTAACTCTAGTTGTTCTTTTAAGTCTTCGAACTTTTCGACAAAATTCATGTGCATTCTATTTAAGTATTATGTCAATTGTTAATACATTCTATTTATTTATTGGTTTATTCACTTTTATTATGATTAATGGATTTACAATCAATTGGTTAAATATGTCATTATTCTATTGTAAATTTCGTCCATTCTATGTTCAATTCTGTATATTGATATCCTTTTCATGTATGTGTCTGGCAACTATTGACCAATTCTTGACAACGTGTTCTAAAATTCGTTGGCAACAATACTGCAATATCAAATTAGCTCGTTATATGTTAATCGGTACAGCTATAATATCGATTCTACATGGAATTCCAAGTATATTATATTATGGTCACATTCCATCATCTATGACGAATCAATCCACATGTGTCATTACAAACACTGTTTTTCAAACATACTTTACTGTTTTTCAAGTGCCTGTTCTGACAAGTACGTTACCAGTTATTATTATGATCATATTTGGAATTTTAGCATATCGAAATGTTCAACAAATTGCTTATCGAACTATTCCATTAATTCGACGAGAATTAGACAAACAATTAACATCAATGGTTCTTGTACAAGTTTTCTATGATGTTATTGCTGTTATACCATCGGCTATTGTTAGTATATTTATTGCTATTTATAATATTTCGAACAATTCACTTATGGCAGCACAATGGAATCGTATCTCAACTTTAGCAATAATAATATACTTTTTTCGTCTTGTCGTAAATATGAATTATTTTAAAATGATATTATAAAAACTCTGAATTCTTTTATTTTTGCAGAGTTCATTTTATATTTATGTATGTGTATCAAAACGATTTCGTCAACAATTGATCTATGTTTTATTTACAATTCATCTCAATCGATGGTATCATCGAAGAGTAAACATTAACCAAATAGAACCACAGTCATAATGATTCCATAGATATTTTTGATAGATATATTGTAATTTAACATTTTTTCTATAAAATATCGTCAATAAAATTGAATAGTGACATTGTTTTTTTATTTATTTATTCTACCGAGAAAGACACGATGAGTATGTTGATAGGATATGTTTTTTCTTCAATTAGAATCTGAGCTTTACACTCAGGTAAGGATAACTAAAAGACTGTAGAAAAAAAGAACGCGACATTTTTTTTTCACTTAAATAATTTTATTATTCGACATATTTATTTTTTACCTAATAATTATGTTGATTCCATAAGGATTATTAATTATCAAACATGAAAAGAAAAAGAACCAATGTGTTAAATAGTCGTTCTATCTCCGAAGATTGTATATTAAATGAAAAGCTACCCAAGATACATACAGGGTCTCCCAAAAAGTCTGTACCCACACTGACACCCAACTCACACACTTCCACATCCTAGTTATGCCAAATCACTCCACACAGGGTGATTTGCCAAACTTAGCTAATTTAGTTGGGACCAGTAAAACCTAATTTTTGTGAGAGATAAATACTATTTTCAAGCGATTCATTTGATTAAAATGTTTTCCTCGTCGAATTCTATACATCTAAAGATTTTCAAAAATTATCATTCGATTTATAGTGTCAATATTTATACAATCAATGATAAAGGAATCGAAAATTTTAAAAATAATATCAATTTTTTTCAAAGAACGAATGATGTTAACGCAACTTTTTGACTCAAAATATTTTCACGAAGTAGTTCCATGTAAGTAAAAAGGTTGATATGGGTGGGTGAGTGTGGCTGTAGGTATAGAATAAAGGAAAACCTACACCCACACTTTTAGCGTATCAAAGAGAGCATGATCTAAAAGGAAAACAACGGATAACTTAAGCATTTTTCATCATTCTGTGTTTTCAATTAATTTTCAACGCGTATGTACTTCTATTGTGAACCAATTTTGTGGATTGGTAGGTCAACTAGATGATATTCTGATCACATAGTATTCTGTTAAGTCTAGATAGTCTTGAATGTTCGGTTGTGGTCAAGAATGTCTTCGTTCACAGATTCTTTACAAAAGTCTACATAGAAATATCTATTGCCATGAAGTTCACTTGTCAGAACATCCCATTAGGTAGTATTGAAAGTCAAAAACCGATCAAGATAAGTTTCTGAGCATTCGGAAATCTTATACAGTTTCCGATTTTGTTACTATCAGAAACACTTCAAGGATTTCCAAAGTTGCGAAATCTACTTTTCATCTTTGAAAGCCTTTAAAGAGTTTCTAAGACCAATTCAGAAACCTAATGAGATTTTCGAGCACTCAGAAATCTATTTAAGTCGGTATCTGAGAATACAATTTTTTTTAGAGGGTATTTTTATCATGATATCCTCATGCCAGAGCTCTTCGAGAGACAAGTTATCTTTCGTCAACTCAAGAAGAAATTTAGAGGACACTATACAATGATGAATCTTGCTTTCTTGAAACGTCAAGCATTGAATATTTGTGTTCTTTTTCTAATTGTTCGCCTCACATCGGTAACTCTGATAGTACTCAGGTTGGATATCTATGAACAAACTCAATGCTAATTGGACTTCAATTAGAGGTTAACGACAAGAAGTAAATTCCATATTACATTCCATCGAAGAACTTTTATTCCAAATCTATATTACATATCGAAGTATAGATGTCAGTCTCTGATACTAATTGACTCACATCTACCTTCAACCACAGCTCTGTGCAACAATTTGAAGGTATAGAAGAAAGAAAAATGTCTCCACTGTTGTGTCACCTGATAACACTAAAACTAAAGCACGTGAGAGGACGACTAAAAACAACCAGTTTTTATCTAC
This sequence comes from Rotaria sordida, assembly GCA_905250125.1. Taxonomy (NCBI): domain Eukaryota; kingdom Metazoa; phylum Rotifera; class Eurotatoria; order Philodinida; family Philodinidae; genus Rotaria; species Rotaria sordida. Next base: position 5,366 of record CAJNOL010003477.1, read on the forward strand.
TTCCTATATAAAAACATTAAGGTTAAAATCAAATAAAAAACGATTATAATCATATGTTTTTTTATAAGTTTTTAATCATTTTTGAAGCGATCTTAATGAACAATAATCGAAAAAAATCAAAATTCCATTGATTATTAAGATTAATTTCGATTACAATCGATTAGAACTCAATAAAAAAAAATTGATAATAGTTTTGATGCAAAGCAATGAAAACCGGTTGAAGATTTTTACATTTATCATGAGGAAAAATCAATAAAAACTGGTATTAATCGAAGTTAATCTTAATAATCAATGAAATTTGATTTTTTTTTCCGGTTAGTTTTGATAAAAATCGGTTAACAGATGATTAAAAACCGATTAAAAATATATGATTATAATCGATTTTCATCTGATTTTAATCTCAATTGTTTTTAGATAAGTTGTCAGAAAATTATAAAATGTGATGTCCGTCATAGATGAATTCGGTACTGACAACAGGCCGATCGATTAGTCTACCGATTTGTACCAGTATAGCTATAATAGATCGATTCTTACAATGAAATTCTTTTTAATGGAGAAGTCTTCCAAGTTACCAACTTAGATTATGAATCTAAAATGTATTAAAATATTTGCACATAAATGTTCAATTGTTTCAAGCTCCAAATTTAGCAGAGATCACTATTAAAAGAAATTTCATTTCAAGAATCGATCTATTATTGCTGTACCAGTTCACACGGGTAGAGCGTTCTGAATTTTGTTGAACTCATGTTTTCGGAGAACATAATGAGTGTAGGTTTTATGTCCAAGTTTTTACAGCTTCCCAACATTCTCCATCGATTCATTTACAATGTACTAAAGTTTTCAAACTTGCATTTTGTATTAGTTTAGAAAGGCTGAAGAGTTTATGTAAGTTCCACATTTCAGTCCTAATGGGCTGCGCTAACAAGCTTTTTAAGACTGATAATAGTACTGATCTTTAAAAAACTAGACTGGTTTCATCTATGACGCCTGTGAATTTGTTTTTGCGGTGTAGTGTGACACAGTTTAAGATCAATTTTGAGAAAATTTTCATATTGAGATCATGTCGAATGCAGAAGAATGTGACAGCTACGTGAACTCGCATGGTGCATCTGACATTCTGGACACAATAGCTTATAATTTTGCTACCCAAGCCGGAGGATATATGTCTTTTCAAATCGAAGATAACTTTTCGAATAGTACACTGCTTGCACCTGAACACAATAATATTTTAAATGGATTTTATAAGAATCTGAATCAGCGATGGGCACTAATCTACAAAGCGTCAAGGCATGGATTCGATGCCGCTTCATTTCACGCGTGTTGTAATAACAATGGGCGAACAATGACCATTATCAAATCGAACAACGATTATCTCTTCGGTGGTTACACTTCGGTTCCTTGGACTTCGAGTGGTAGCTTTGAAAGTGATGACACTGCGTTCTTGTTCACTCTAACGAATCCTCATAATATTTTACCGACCAGATATCCAGTTCTTATGCAATATGTAGCTTATGCAGTTTGTCATAACGGTGGCTATGGACCAACATTCGGCTGTGGTAACGATCTGTACGTGGCAACGGACAGCAACTTGAACACAAATAGCTCTATTGGATTCCCCACAGCATACCTGGATACAACCAACAAAGGTTACGAAACTTTTACTGGGACTCGTGCATTTACGACGTCAGACATCGAAGTATTCAAACCGATATAAAAATATTCCTGGGATTTTCTTACCATGTACACTGATTTAAAACTTTTTCCTAGCATTGTAGAAGATGATCAGATGTGACTGAACTTATTTTTCTGTCATCGAGTTTGTCGACGGTACAGTCCAGCAATTATTCAGAATTTTTTTTATTAGCGCGTTCAATAAAAATCGAGGGAGAAACAGCAGAATTCAAGACTTCTAAAGACTTTATAAGACTTCAATATATGATCTGATGCAAAAGTTACGAAGCAAATGTCGACTTCTATCTCTCTTTCACAGAAGTATGCTGAAAGAACATTTTTTCATCGGTAGGTAGAAAATGTTTTCCTCTTTCGAACCATATATAACATATTTTTATAACCTGTTCGTGAACGAAATTACATTAAAAGAGAGATAAGTACCCTTAAAATAAATTCGCACTCTTCCTGAGATTCAATCAAGAGGAATGAAATATTGATCCCTATAACTTTTTAATAAACACGTTGTAATAGAAATAATTCTGTTCAGTCGATAGAAAATTTTCTCTTCTTTCAACCAATATATGATTTACAATTGTCATACATTCGCCAATAATATGAGACTGGAAAAAAAGAAAAACACTCCCGGAATAAATTTGCAATTTTTATATGAACTTATCAAAAAACAAAGTGTAAAAGGACAGTTGATCAGAATCAACTGTCGTTTTGTAGTATGTTTTTGACAATTTTTTTAATAAAAATTGCAGATTTATTGGACGAGTGTTTCTCTTTTTCTCGCCTCTTTTGATTTACAAATGTATGATAAATATAAATCATATATGGATCGAAAGAAGAGACAGTTTCTTATCGATTGATGCAAAAATATTCCTTTCAGAACGTGTTTATCGAAGAGATATATGGATTCATATGTTATGTTGTAATTGGTAGGAAAAGTACAAACTCATTTTGAGGGCGCTTCTCTTTGCTTTTGCATCATTTCATTTATGAATATGCGTTAAAAATAAGTTATACATTATTTGAAAGAGAGAAAAAAATGCTATCTTCTTGCGAAACAGTTTTCTTTCATCACTCTTCTATTAAAGAGAGAGGAGTAGACACTTGTCTCATTGCTTTTGCGTCAGCTTTTATATTAAGAGCTATATCGCAAAAACATTAACACTCCTTGAGACTTCAAACCCAACGTTTCAGTCGTTTTCACCTCGCCTTTCCGGTATCTTGAAGTTTTCGAAAATCGACATTTCTCGCTTCACATCACACTCGAAGCATTGTATTTAAGGGTGTGGGTGTGAGTGTCGATGTGGATGCTCTTTACTTGCAATGCACTCACACTCACACCCACACCCAATTGGTGCTTTGATTAGTACAGTGGCAAGCGTGGGTCAGATAGCAAACTTATGGAATATTGGTGGGATTATATTTAATCTTTCTGGTTCAATAGCAAATGAAATTGGAATTTATAAATGCAAAAAAAAAAAATTTGAAATCACTACAAGATCTAACCGAATAGACTAAAATACTCATTAACAACGCTAACGAATCCATGAAGATATTAAAATCTATAAAAAATGCTGCCAAGCAATAATGACAGAATATGATTATAAATTGTTTATAGCAGTATCTTGAGGTTGGATGAGGGGAAGGAGGAGAGGGAGGGGAGGGTGAGAGTGAGCGAGATGCGAGGGCGAGGCCTAGGGTGAATGCGATGGGAACAGATACCACAATTTAGATTTTACGTCGGCTAAGACGATCATCGCATGGCTTAAATCAATATGATTTCAAAAAGTCACAAGGGTGTGGGTGTGGGTGTTCCCTTTCTACCCTCACATCCACACCCACACCACACCTACCTTCCGGACTTCGAAACCACAAGAAATTGACAATCTATAATCGACATCTAAATAAACAATCATTCATTAATTGAAAAATTTACTTCACAATCGCATGTAAGTGTACGAAGGCTGTAGCCTAACATTCTTTCTTTACACTTGAATAGTTGCCAACAATTATGTTTGACAAAAGCGCTAGCTCGATGTGGATGTGAGTATCGGTTTTCTTTCATTCACATGCGATCTACACCCAATGGAAGGGTTGATTCAATGAAGCATATAATAGACGATGTCATTGACTGTCAAGTAGATAGAATGTAATGAAAATACAAATACACAGATGATGTTGAGATGGTCAAGAATATTTTTTGTAAAAGTTAAAGTACAAATTTAGTATGACAAAAAAATGAAAAACGTTTTGATAGATAGACATTACATCTTTCACAAAACTAACAGAAATTGATTTTTTTGTTTATCAAAAAACTTAGATTACTGATAGCAGATTTTATATTTGACAAAGATTTACATGTTACTTCAAAACTTTAGATGAAATGAACGTTTTTTAAAATACCTTTGTCATTATTAGTATATTTTTGTTTTGGATCGCAAAAGACAAAAAATGAGATTAAAAAAAGCACCATTTAGCACGTAAATACCACATTATGCAATAAAATGGCAAGATATACTAAGAGATATTAAATCTACTAATTATGAAATTGTTTTTTTTTATGCAGTACTATCTGTTGAATTTTCAAATGTTGGTAGTGGAATATTAGACATTCTAACACGAGCCATTGCAGTCATTATCCAATCCATGCAAATCATCATCTAGTCAAAAGAAATATGGTAATAATAATGAGTAATCATAAAATATAAATGAACACGATAATATACTCGGTTCATCTGTGCATTGTTTTCAGCCCGAGCCTGTTCGTTACTACGGTTCAATGCATCTATTTGTGTTTGTAATCTATCAATGGTGTTTTTCATTGCATTTACTTGTGTTTCTAATCTATCAATAGTATAAGATTCATTGTGAAGTAAAAATAAGACATCACAATTTACTTTAAAGTCTGATATTCGGCTTTTGGTCGATAATTATCTTCAACAAATTTACGTGCATAATCATAGGTAGCAGCGTTCTCAAATTCTGTCCACCGAACATTCATCTCAGGCGTGTTGCAACGACGTTCTAAATACAATTGACTAAACTAGAACAATTTTAAAAAAAAAGAGATCTCTCTCTTCAATTTCATGAAATAATCCTTGAATAACAAGAAAGAAGTCTTTATTCAAAAATTGAGCCGTAAACTATCTATTTCTTGAACAAGCGTTCATTGAATAATCAAAGATGATTTTACAATGAAGCTCTCGAAAAAAAAATAGTATAACTACTCTACACTAATGGACATAAAGAAAGAAGAAAGAATTACTTTCAATAATATATCTAACGATTTCTAAAACTAATATAATGTGAAACAACTCATCGCTCAAGAAATTTGAACATTCTATCGGAGAGACGTTTTTCTAGAAAGTTGCTTATCATCGTAGATTTTTGAAAACAATGATCAAGTCAAAGGCATGAAATCTATCAAAAATCAGATTGCTATTCGTCGTGAAAACTTTTATCATTATACTCACTAAATACTCGAAAAGTTGTGCCGCGACATATAACTGCACTTATGAACCATCCAATATAAGCAAGAAGTGAAAGAGGTGGAAAAGCAAATAATGGCTTTTCAAAATATTCACGAATTAATTCATACCGTTGATAACGCCAAATATATTCATTCTTATCGTGAACTTCATTGATTGAAAAGCTAAATATACAATTGAAATAATAATAATAGTAAAATGTTCAAATATAGAAACCCTACTTAAACACGGCAATAAGTAAATTAAGAATCAGAATATTGATAAAAAGCATGTGACAAGCTAGCAGTACATGAGTTACAGTAGCCTCTGCCACTCTTTCTGATGAAGTTGCGTTAGATATGATATCTATATGAAACATAGTACCAGATATATAACAAAGTGAGATTTATTTACAATCAAGATTGGATTTCTCTTCTTCGACAATGGAATATAAGAACCAATAAGGTTGATAGAATACAGCCGTAAAGATACTTCTAGCTGTAAATTCTAATTCTGCATACATAGTTAGAGCACGAGATACTACACCGTAGGCAGCAATACAAACAAAGATTATATAAATGAAAGCAGTTAAATAGCCTAACTACAAGAATAACTATGTATATGTTCAAAAAGATTTAAACATAATTATTTACCATATTTCGAATCATGAAAAGTTTTGGTCCTAATAGTTTAATAGCACTAACAAAACGTAATGAGAAGAGATACCAAAGTTCAAGATCAATGGCCAGAATAATCCTATGAATAAATATATTTCAATACGAATAGAACTAAATTGTTAAATAAATCTTTTACCTTGCAGCGGTAAAAAGATTTGATTGATTTTCTGATCGAAAATAAAGTATAATGCCAATATAAAAAAGAAGATAGGGCATTGCATATATAGGAATCATCCATATGCCCGGTCGATGCCATCTTTCCAACATTCGTGTATAATAATCAACGGCTAACTATATTATTCATACTAGAAGAATAAGATTATAGTAAATATCTCACTCACTTTACGAAAATCTTCAATAAGCATTGCTGACACAGTAATAATCAGATAAATTCTTGTCCAATGAACTGAATTTTCCTCTATATTCATATGAAATAACATCATATAACTAAAGACAAGTAGAAACCATATATAGATTGCCTATAAAAATATGAACAAATTTTACACTACAAGATAATGGATGCTGATAACTCACAAAATCATAGCACATCTTGACAACAGGAGCTAAATGAAAATAGAATACTTTTTGAAGGTAATTAGGAGATTTAATGGTTTGATCTTCGATTCCTTTCCATCTATAACATATATTAATACATATTGAGCGAAATAGACAATAAAATACCTATGAGAATCATTCTTTTGAAACTAGAACAACAAACATCAAATTATAATGAAAAGATGTAGTTGAATTTAAGAACAATCTTACTATTTCTTGTGAAGTCTGATCGATAACATCTTCTGCACGATATTTTCTAAGACGATGTTTAATCAATCCTAATGATATTAAACTGAGTAAAAATTTTAATTTTGCTATTGATGATTCAGTTGCATTGCCTGGTAGATGACCAAACCATTGTCGGTTTAGAACTTGATTGAAACAGTCAGTGTTGATAAATTTTATAATACGTGATGCAATTGCTATCTTCAATACAAAATTCATAGTACATACTTATTAGAAAAAGTCAATTTGACTCACTTGCATACAGGTAACATTTCCAAAAAGTGGATTTTCACGTAAAAGGAGTTGACAAGCAAGTCGTTCATTATGTTTATAGCAGGCGTTAATACAATCTGTAGCATATGCTTCATATTTTTCCGCCTGTTCAGTGTATGTATGCCGTACATCCAAAGTGCTAGCAGATAAAGATAGATGCTGAGCCATACCAGCTGCGATCAATGCTGCACCCATTCGTGATTCAAGTTGTAACAAAAGGACAAAAGCAATATCAACATAGCCTACATACACACTCCATAGGAAAAGTTCACGTAACATTTCTTGGCTACTGAATGGTTTACCGCACGTATAAGTTTCGTGCGATTCCTCACTATTGTTTTTTGTGGATGAAGTTTTGTCAATGTCGTGGATACGACTACGATGGATGAATGCTTTGACGTCTTGAAAGAATTGACTGCCTTTATTTCGTTCGAAATAGAATGAATTAACGTGTGGCCCAATTAATTGTCTATAAGTTGCGTCAAGTTTCTTTAATGTTTTTGGAATACTCCAATGCTAGAAATATAGAGCATAACTATGGTGAGAAGATATTATAAATAGGAATATATCTTACATCAAAATGTGTTTGAACAGATTTGTAGAGTTCCTTAATGACAAATTTAAGAGCACATTCCACTTGTATTTTGTCTTCGAAGTTTGTTTCGTTTTCCAATGATTGTTTTTTTAACTGACTTATCTTACGATCTGAATCGGATTCATTGCCATTACTTATTGTCATTCTCAGACTTTCAGAATGTTTAAGAAATTCAGTTGTTTGAAGAGGACTATGATTTCTTCTTAGAAAATAATCAACGAATACTGGACGATTTTCTTTGAGTGCTTGTTCAAATAAGCTAGGGTAGAGTTTTGGATCATCCTAAAAGAAAATGTTAAGATTATTTTTTAAAAAAAGCCAAGAGACATTGACATTCGTGAACAAATATTTTGGAATCCTTTTCTTTTATTCTTTTATTATTCCAATACGAAAAGACACGATGTACATACTGCGAGATGTTTAAGCACAGATTCTGCTCTATCTGCATAATTCCAGCTGATAGCTAATTTGAGAAAATTTTCCTGTTGTCTTGCATCAGCATGAGCTAGAAAATAAATTATCTTTTGATACTATATGTACGGAGAATATACAAAATAATTTTACCAGCATCCACTGCTTTAAAAATAGTATCTGTAAGACTTGGATCATGTTCGAGATAAAATACACTCAGATACTTGCGATATTCTTGTTTAAATAATTCTCTAATAGTTTTAATGATATCGTTTCTAACATTTTCTTTGTTTTCTTCAATCTTAGACCAATGTTCATGAAAAACTGATTCAAGTTGTTCTTTCACATCTTTTTCTCTAAATAAAAGATGCTATGGAATATTTAGCGAAAACTTTTGCACAAAGATTCTTCATACTCAGGTATAGTTTCTTCGTTTGAATTTTCAAGTAATGTACCAAGAACGTTTGCCAAACGACCACTACCATGAATGATGATTACTGGTCGCTCAGCCATTAAATCATGTTTAATGACTTCCAGAGTATTGAAACCACCTTCAACAATGATTGTTATAGCTTGACACTTAAATTCAGTACATGCACTCTTGACAAAATCAGAACGAGGACGATCATCAATATAACAATTTACACGACCATTGTCTAGTAGAAGAAAATGTGAATGATTTTTGTCAAGTGTTTTTCCTTCATCATAATTCAATGTTATCGGTGCTCTTGGTCCAGTAAAATGTGCGAAAGTAGTATGCGATATGTTGCGTGATGCCTGAAAGAAAACATAAACAATATGATTAATGATAACATTCAAACAATTACAAATTCTACCTGCGATTTGAGCACATTTCGTGTATGTTCTGTTGCTGTTCCCCAGCTAGTTAGTCCGATAATAGTCGGTTTACACGAGTCTTCGTTCAGTAATCTGTAACGATGAACACTCTGTCCTATTAGTTTCGACACACCTTTGTTCAAGCCAGTTGTCAGCAACCACACACCTATATGATCAACAAAAATTAAAATGATTTTTTCGAGTTCCAAATCAGAATATACCTCTCGTGACTGCTGCTTGTGAAATACCATTCATGAATTCTTTCTCTAATTTATCAGTCATTGTGAAGTACTCGGCTCCACCAAAACAACTGATAAGCAAAACAGGTATCTCCCCAACATGTTTCTGCATAATTTGGCATAATATTTTAAACGTATTTGATTTATCTGCATTGCATCGAATAAACTAATCACAAGTAAAATACTGTTAATGCAGTCTCAACGGAATTATAATGTGAAACACGATTTAACTACTGTTATCAGTAGTAAGCGTCTAACACATATGATGACTTATACAAATCTCCAAAAAAAACCAATGGCTTTTCGAAAATCAAAAGTGGATTTCCCGAAACCAAATGGATTTCTGGAACTAAAATTAGCTAACACATTTACGCGCCATCTCTCGATGTGAATATCACGAAAACTCTTCCAGTACATCTCATTCGGTATGGATGCCACGAAAGGACTGATCGAAAATGGGGCTGACACTAAGTTATATGAAAATTCCTAATTTCATCTAAAATGATTCTTTATGTTCATAGTATATTGGCAAGCGTTTGGAATATCGAATGAGAGGACGACAGGTAGCGACAGGAATAAGTAAACCTATTATGCTAATTATGTCTATTATGATTCCTTTACAATAAAATGCAAAAAAAATAAGTTTTCGGAAAATTAATAGAAAGCACCGAGTCGTTCATGTTTGCCATGGTCTGCAATGTGGTATTCGAAGATACCTGTCACAATCTATAGCGATGGCATGGGGAGCCGCAGAAAGTGATTCACAAATCTTGTCCTATACTGATACATACATTTTAGATCGTGTTTCACAATAAAAAGTCACACTTTGTACTATTATGAATATATTACATACTTGGGCCCCATTGTTAAGTTGTCCATATACGGTCAATTTCTGTTTAGTGACAAATTTTCGACTAAATGTAGCATTGGCATCCTGCATTTTTTCCAAACCATCAAAACTGTGGCAACGTGCCAATCGACCACAAGGACAAACTTTTGTTTGATCATCAGTTTCTCTGTTATTAGTCGAGTAAGCGTGACATGTGACACTAAGCAACTCGTTAGATTCTGTTTCTTTATCAATAAGATCTTTCCATGTTGGTTTATTGTTATCGATATCGATACGTGTCGATGTTTGACCGTCATTTATAGCACCCACACGATTCAAAGACATCTATAAGAGATGATTATGTAAACTTTCAGTTCTGTGAAAAAAATACAATGAATGTCAGATCTGTAAAAAGTAAAAATGATTCCTTTTTTTTCTTTCTTTCATCGGTTGACGCGAGTAACAACAACAACCTTGACGACCCAATCATTGGCATTTTTTCCGTCTAGACTTTTCTTTCACAACTTTGTAAGTTCCCTTGAGTCGTTTTATTTTTTCTTGTGTTTGATCGTGAAAGAATATCTTCATTATTCTCTGATCTTTGACTATAATATCATGACTCAAGAACACAGAATGGCTTATGTCGAGCTAAAAGAACTTGCTACCATAGAAGAAGCGAAAGCAATGATTAACAAGCACAAGTTTTCTGTAATTTTATTCAATGAGAGGTAAAAGTTACATTTACAATTACAGAATATTTCATTTTAATTCTATAACAATAGATATCCTGGCCCAGATACTGTAGAACATAAATTTAATTTGTGTCGGCATATTTACGAACATAAGTTTGATCTTCATTGTTACAAATGTGTCGACGAAGACGAATTCAAGACTGAGTTCCACATTAGAGAAACACCGGCATTTATTTTCTTTCGCGATGGCAAAGAAATTAATCGATTTGAAGATGCCGACCAACCAGAATCTAACGCACCAAAGGAAGAAAAAGATCCAAAAGAGTACCGAATCAGAACATATTTAGATAAATTATGCACTAAACAAAATTGACTTTTATGTCCTCTAAATAAACATCCTTAGTGTAAACTCACTTTTAGATCAAATTTGTCTATATTATATAGATACTAACCAACTATGAACATCTTATAATGATTTTTTTATCTGTATTTTGTTGCATCTGATATGTTTACGTTTTATAAATCATTTTCTCACATTGCTACGATCCTCTCAGATGATTGCAAGAAGTTAAAATCAGAAATTCACCTTAAACTTCCCACAGATAAACAAATATGAGGGTGAAGGTGAATTAACTGTATTTAGTACCTCATCAGGATTTCAAGAAAGATAAATTTTTTACTGTAAGTACGTTTAAATGAGTTAAAATTTTGAATTTAGAGGTTTCGTGAGGTGTTCTATCTTTCTGACATTCTTACAAAACTTTCGTGTGCAAAATGTCCATCAACAGTGCAAATTCAGTATCATGAAAGGTCTTAAGCTGACCATTGTATTCTAAAAGTACGAATCAAATCGATTAAACAACGTTGATCATGGCTCACATACAATACTTATTAAGAAGTAATGTATTACTATTTCAATCCTCGATCGTGGTGTTTCTTTTAGAACAATATCTATACAAAAAAAGTCTGAGACAATATCGAATAAATTAAAATTTGTTCATCACATTTTATTTTTTAAAACAAAATAAGATTTTACCCTTCGATCTCTTTAATTTTATTATTCACTCTTTCTTTACTCCTATGTATTTAGTTACTATTGAAAAAAGAAGATTAAAGTTACCTTCTACAACACATTAAAAACAAAATTTCACATAGACTTTTTCACTTCATCTTTTCTTCCTGTAACACATTAAATATATATAAACAAAAAAAATAGAAAAAAAAATATTTTAAATCCTTGCTTTATAGAAGAAAAGAAAACATTGCTCAAACAGTCGCATTGTCAAGTGTAAGCAATATAAAAAGAACAGTTAAAAAAATATTGATAAGGTTCTCATAGTGTTTCACGAAATGTTAGCTTCGATTTTGATTTAGAATCACGATAAAGGCATAGAAAGAGTGGGGATGGTGTGGGGTGTAGGTATGTAAGGTGTGTTGTTGGGTGTGGATGCTGCTTACAAACAGATACCCACACCAACACACACACACTCTCAGTTCACAAATTATTAATAGAAATTTATCTTAAAGACTAATTATGAAATTGTATTTAAAGAGGAATCTTCTTTTCAAAAAACTGACTTCTAAGGATCCAAAATAATTCTACACAAAATACAGCAAGTCCATATAAGTTCAAGTTTAATACCTTAATCGGATTATAAATTCTGAAACTTGGTTGTGAAATAGCCGATAATTATAGGTAGATAATTTGAATCATCCTTCATATTCAAGGAGAGAATTCATTCATAGAGTAAATGAAATAATTGACACAAACTGCTTTCACAAATATAAAATGATAGTAAATACTTTTTTCAGCCTGCTTTGCAGATTTTAAGAGAGCGTCCATGAGAGCATCGAATATACGAGGCACTCGATAAAATTTTTTTGCTCATTCAAAACTTCAATGTCTAAAACTACTAATCCTAAAATTTTAGGTTCTAATATCCTTCCTATGAAAATTTAGCCAAGACCAATTTTTGGCACTATCGAGCCTTTTTGTGGAAAAATAAGAAAAAATATTCTATAAAAGATGTGCTAGCTTGGATTTCAGCAAATCATTGAAATCTTTTTGTGGTATATATAGGAAGATAGAGAATTGAAAACTGAATAAAATGAGCTAGATCGATATAATATAATGGCTAACAATTTAAGTTTTATAGAGCGAATATGAGTCAAGGGGTGGTCCTTTTGATCAGTGCAAATAAACAGTATAACTCGTGTTGTGTTTCACGATTAAGAGACATCAGGCTGAATTTTATATATGTTGTACAGTTTTTTATTCTCTACAAAATGGTTAAAAAATATTTGCAAAAAAAGTTTCCGCTCGATGCGAAAAAGGGTTTACACTGTCTAATTTTTGATGGTTTTTCGATAAAAAACGAATATTTTTAGAGATTTTTTTCTTGTCATAGAACAATGCTAAAGCAAAACAAATGTGATATTCGGAATCAGCGTGAAAAACTACATCCAACCATATATATTTCGCTCAAAGGTTTTTCCTGCCAAAACTAACCTGTGATCCCCCACAGCTATATTTAAAAGAAATTTTTCTCCCTGGCTCCCTCAGGTCCATTTTGGTCAGGAAAAACCTTTGAGCGAAATATATATAGTTGGATGCAGTTTTTCACGCTGATTCTGAATATCACATTTGTTTTGCTTTAGCATTGTTCTATGACAAAAAAAAACTCTAAAAATATTCGTTTTTTATCGAAAAACCATCAAAAACCATAAAAAATTAGACAGTATAAACCTTTTTTCACATCGAGCGGGAACTTTGTTTTTCAGATCTTTTTTGAAAAACGATTCATATTACTTTTTAGAAGATCGACGTCTTCAGTACTGACAAGCAATGAAAAATAAAGACATGTGGTGAAAAAAAAACTAGCATTTCATGCTCGTCAATATCAATCATCCTTACTTGGTAGTAGAAATCGAAGTTCGAATTCTTAAAAGCTTCGTAAATTCTCTCATAGAGCCGCTATTGAAAATGTCATACATGATGACTACATTGCAGTTGAAGAAAATAGAGAAAAAAAAGTCATCCGTGATGCGAAGAAGTACTCATTTCGGTCTGTGAGCTATATGTTACTTTTAGTAGAATAAATGGCAGCAAAAAACCAGACATAAGGTAGCGACCATATGATAGGAGTCGTTATCTCATCATGATAAAATAAGCAATGAATAGAGACAATCATCATCAAATACGACACTGAATGACATCAACGCACCATCCTGATAATCATCAATATCAAGAAACTGCTTATCGCCTCATGTTTTTGGTTGCTTTTTTAGCATAGGTGACTTAGAGTAGATGAGTAGTGATGAAATTCTTATATTCACTTTCTCTCATGTGATCCATCCACTCTTATGAAATATATTACATTCTGTTAAAAATTGATCTAGTTAAGAAAATTACTTTTCTATCCGTCTTTAAATATTCTGTATGAATTATAGGCGATAGTCAAAATCCTGTTCAATGGTGGATGGGTAAAGACGAATACTATTAGGTTGGCACGAAATTTTTTGCGTTTTTTTTAAATTTCCTAGAGCAGTCGAGAAAGTTCTAGAAGTTTCCATATTAAGGGTATGGAATTAATGACATTTCATCGCAACTACCAATGACTCCACAATCTTATTACTGACGATGAAAAATGGGTGTTGTATATTAACCACACACACCAACGACAGTGGCTGGCAGCTGGACAAAAAGGTGTAGTAACACCCAAAAATGACTTTCACCCAAAGAAGATTATGCTGAGCGTTTGGTGGGGAGTAAGAGGGATTCTTCATTGGAAACTTCTTCGAAAACTGACTGCGCCATCACTGCTGATCTCTATTGTCAACAATTGGACAGAGTTGCAGAAAAATTCCATGGGGAAGCAGGATAGAATTTATTTTTTGCATGACAACACCAGACCTCACATTGCAAAGTCGACGCGTGAAAAATTCTTGGAGCTCGGATGGATTACGTTTCCACATCCATCTCTTTCTCCAGACTTGGCTCTCATGGATTACCACTTGTACCGTTCTCTGTCTAACCATTTACGCGAGAAAAAATTCGACGACGAGAACGATCTCAAAATAGACCTCGTCAACTTCTTCGGTCAAAAATCCCAGGACTTCTACGAACAGAGGATCCTTTCTCTTCCAGAGCATGGGTGACAGATCATAGATAGTATTGGAGCATATATTGTTGAAAGTTAGTTGTATTCTTGAAGTTAAAAAATAAAAACAAAATTTTCGAAAAAGAAAACGCAAAAAATGTCGTGCTAACCCAATAGAACGAGCAACTACCTATTACTTGGATTCAATAAAAACAGTTCATTCATGTCAGAATTTCAGTTCAGCACCAACACATGTTGAATATTGATAAAAATTCAAATTCAAGACGTCCTTTTTTGTTTTCATTGTTTTCTATATAATTAAAAGCGACTTATTTATGAAAAAAGTGTACAAGTATTCTACAATTTTCTATAATCATTGTATGTTCAAGTTCAGAAGTATGGTATTTGAAAAGAAAGTTACGCATATAGGAAAAAATAAGTTAGAAAGGGTGTTAAGGACATTAAATAACATGAGCTATATATGTAGTGGATGACTCATTTATGATTTAGTTTGTCTCTCTTTCTTATTCTGCTTTGCTTGACCGCTTTTTCATGTTCGTTCTATTCATTGCTATATGATCAAACAGAGATATATTAGTTTGCATCTTCTATGATTTATTCTTTCGTTCTGTCGACAGAGAGAGAATCGAACAAAGATAGTGCATTGATATTACACACTATTTTTTACCATTCTTATTGTTTACGTCTCAATAATGTCACTAAGCTTAATATATTTATAGGCATATTTACATTTCTTCCGCAGTAATTTGAAGGTTTAGTTTTTGGTTTCTATTCGAAAGTGACTTCTTATCATTAGATAATCTCTTCTATTTTAACTAGAATACTTTAAAACAGGTTTGTGTATTATCTGTCTTTTTCAGAGATAACCCATATATAGTGTAAATACTTGAGAATGAAAGTAAAAGCGATTATCTCTCATTTTACAGCATGTATATATATTTTCCTATGGTATCTGTTTATTAAAGAGTAGATGACTGATTCGAGTTCAAATATAAATTTAACTCGCAGAAACACATAAACAAGCCATTTAGCCAGAGCAAAAAAAAAATAAATTTTTATCTAAGTTATAAACACAATTTCATTAGAGACTTGCCTGTAAAAATAACAGAAAAGAAAAACATACAAATATACTGTATGAACATTACATTAACCTGCACAAAACTTTTTGACACTATCTTAAACAAAAAGAAATGAACTGAATGATTGAAACGTTTTGCAAGTATCAAAATAACCAAATAACTGGTCAAAAAAAAGATGCTAAGTCTTGGATAACAATATTTTTGTCTTCTATACCAAGACATATTCCACATCTACAGATTTTAATTTATATTTCAAATGAGTTTACACAGAATTTAGTCATTGTTAAAATTCTTCAACGACCATCCAATCCATAATTAGATGACTAGGCTAAAATTTATACAGAAAACTATGTAACTGATCCCAATTATCACTATAATAAATACAACAGACGAAATTAAACGTAATTCATGCGTTATCACCTTCATTCTATCGATAGAAACTGTGTCATCCTTCCTAGCTCTCATACATCTCACTCTCAAGATCAAGGGGGAAAAAGCGGATCCCGAGATCCCAGGATTCCACGGATCCCAATAGATCCCAACGGATCCCGACAGATCCCAATGGATCCCAGTGGGTTTTGCAACAGGAAAAAATCAGATCCCGGTGGATCCCAGCAAATTCCGGGATCCAGTGGGATCTACCGGGATCCGCTGGGATCCACCAGGATCTATTGGGATCTATTGGGATCCGTAGGATCCTGGGATCTCGGGATCCGCTTTTTCCCCCTTGCTCAAGATAGTCTCCATGAAAAAAATATCAAAATAATAATTATGTCCACATCTTATTTCAGAACCTATTTAATAAATATTTGCGTGAATTTCTATTTCAAATTTATATCATAATTAGAATGAAATTTATCTTTAGCTTATTTCGTATTTCTACATGATGCTCCTTATTAAAATTTTTCCATTTATTTTCGAATTTCAAGCAGGTATTTCAACCTTCGATTATATTTGAACTCGATTTAGGCAACTCATCTTTAAGAGTAAGTGCCTGAGAAAATCAGTCACTATAGTCCATCGACGATGAAGGTACATTTCAGAATTCGCTGATTCTTTTATATGTTATAGAGAGTAGTGAATTTAGTATTTTCTGAAATTTTCAGCTCGATCTGATTATCTTTTCATATACAGCCAATCAAAATATTAACGAAATTTTTGATAATTTTTCATAGTAAATTTTTTAAAACTTTTTGTGCAATTTTCTTTACTAAAAGTGACTTTCTCATTTCGATTCGTGGGACTTTTGACTTCTCGTTTTTCTAACTATAACTATTGAGATATTGTTCTTCTATATACAAAACTTCAAAAGTTTTCATCGATCCTATCAAGAATTCCGAAGTATCCGTTTGTATGTATTTTGTCACCAAAATGTCGGTCA
>CAJNOL010003478.1:0-22405 GCA_905250125.1 Rotaria sordida
GAAAAATTATTAGAACAGGTAAAAGGGATTCAATCATACAGCTTTCATAGAGTTTTTCACGGAGCATCTTTTGAAAACTAATTCAAGGTTTTATCATTTATTTAAGTTGAGATATGCGCGAAATAAAAAAAAATACTACAATCTTAAGGACACTCAGTTTTGCAAGAGAAAAAAATATTCTTTTTTCTTCCAATATCTTTTTTACACTTTAAACTGCATTTGATATTCAAAGTAAATATACCAAAAGATGCAGGAAGCTCTGAGCTTTCTCTCTATATATAGTAAGTTAATAGATAAAAATGTGTAGTACTAAAAAAACAAAAAATCAAAGTGTGTAATTTCAATTGTTCTTGACTGTATAACATCCATCTTCTCATTCTGAAGAAACCTAAAACATGTATACTTATATACTAATTCTTTTTCTCCTGTCTGCAATATATAATACGACGATGCATTAGTGAAGTGAACTACAAATGGTCATTTTCTTATCGAATACAATCACACACTACAATCAAGATCAAGTCGATAAACATAGAAAAACACAGGGTAATCATTCTTATCCAGTATTTATAACTATACTTGTAGATTCGCACAATATTCTACGTTATCCTCCGCTATCGGCATCATCTGTCCGCAAACTTTCTCATCAAGTGCGTAACTCACCATTGCAATTTCTGTTTATTTTCTTACGAGTCATTCAATCTAGTTTCATCATTAATTGACAAAAGATATGCGATCTCGTTCTGTTATCCATGTAGCCACTCGATCACCCAAAAATAATATCCATCCGACGAAGGATCAGTCTGCCAATCCTCAAGACATTTTGTTCCAGGTTATATTTGTAAAATCTTTGATTATTCATATTTTCTTCTTGTTTAAATAGATGTCCACCAATTCGGGCTACGCGTTATTATCAAAACAAACCCCTGACTACCGCGATCACGGCGAGAGGGAAGGAGGAAGAAAAGAAATAAACGGTGATACTCTTTCCATTCATTTCCAATTTCCCCGAATCCTCAATGCCTTCACAATAGCCCAGGATAAATCTGCCAAACGAATTGTCAGTCAAAATTTTAGCAAATCAATAAACAATCGAACACATACCGACGATGCCACCAAAGCTAATCAATATTCCCAGCTATCAATACAGGTGACATAGCAAAATGAGTAGCATGCTCATTATTAGATTCTCTACACCTAAGTATTTATTATTGAAGATCTGGAAATTGTTTAGTTTTCATTCTATGAACAAGTTCTTATTTGAAGTATAAACATCTTCATCGAATTTTAGAAACGGTCAAAAGTTCTAGTTTCATACAAAATTTGATAGTGTTTAACAATTTTTTACGGCTTGTCCAGCTAATGGTCGCCCAGCGTTATTAAAGTTGAGAGCTGACGTTCTCATTCACAGTACAACTAATTGTGCTCAATTCAAGTTTTTAAATAGGTTTTCATACATTCTGCGTCGATCTATCTGGCTTATCTTGAAATATTTTGAGAAGAAACAGTAGTTGCCAGCCAAAATCAAGCATTTTGGGGCAAAAATCGCTTGAAAATTCATTTTTGTCTCTTATCATATCTCGATCGGTGTTTTAGTTTTGATCAAAAATGAAGATGTTGCTAGTGATTTTGATGCTAAACCTACAGCTTGGCATAAACACATCATCTCCTGTTTTTTGTGAAGATTGTAAAAATAGTACTTTTAGTGAGCTCTATAAAGTTGAGTGAGTGCCTTACCGCAATAACTGGTGTGCAGCTCAACAGTAGGAAAATATTTTTGAAAATGTCTTGTTTTCAGCGGATAGTCCAGACTGTCTACTATAAACTTGCTCTCGATCATATGTCATTGCAACGTACGCATCTATGAAAAATGAACCATCTCCGATACCAGCCCAAAAAAGGGGCCTTTTGTGTGAGTACGTCACCGGCAAGCATTTTCCTTGTAAAACGTGAACCATAAAATGAGGTGAGACGAAAATTTTGAACATTAAACCACTTGGTAGTATGCATCTACGCACAACATTTCAGGGCTCTATGTTTAATTATTTCGGATAAATTAAGATGAAAAGTTATCAAAACGTGAGTGCGTTACTTGCGGACAAGTCGTTTACCCTAATAAGTATAGTTGTGGGCAACTGGTATGTTTGATCACATATTCTGTTAGCTAGACTCTTCATGAAGCGGCTCTTCAGACTGACAGAATGCCCATTGTAATAAAAATCTAATGTTTTTTTCTATAAGAAAACGACTTCTATGTATGCTTTCTACACTTTTTCTCTTCGATCAATGAGTAACGTATGTTGAAACCGTACAAAAGCTAATTGTAAGAAATAGAATTTATGCCTAGAAAATTGAATGAAAAAGGATAGAATGACAACAGAACTAGAAAACTTTAGGATCCTGTTGCGCAAAAACTACATTTTCACATGTTTTCAAAGAAAAATGGTTGCCTTTGAGCATTGTTTGCATTAAACAAAGTGAAAATGTAGTCGTTTACATAGCTTCTATGTCGAAAAAAAAGTATTTCAAAAGGAAAGTGCTAAATAAAGATTGGAAATGCAAGGAAATACTATCATGTTATATGTATTTCAACAGCCTTTTTCTTAGTTAGTTTCCATATTATAATTGAACTTTTCCAGGTTCCGTCAAAAGATAGAGACTGATCAAAAGTCAGATGGTAGATTGAAAGAATTCCGAGAATATATTTTAGAAAGATAACGAATGGTCAGTAAGTATTTATTGGTAAAAACTAAAATGACTTAGTCTTGGTGATATTTCTATTTCTGTTAGTTAAATGTAAAATTATTTTTGTCCCAATGGGTCATATTTGCATTTGAGTTATCATTACAAATAGTTTTATTTGATTCGATGATAGAAGTGAAACCAAAATGAAACTATTTATCTTTTTTCTTCTATCTATATTCATCTTTTAAATTAATTCAGGCAACTGGCTTATGGTCAAATGGAGTGAATTTTCAGGATACTCATCATCGAATGTCGAACAGAAATAAGAAGAAACGGTAAATAATTGTTTTCCATTTTTTCTTATTAACTTCTAAAAATATTTCATTTAGCTATTTTAAACACATTCGTTGCCAATATTCACCTATCTGTTTATTTCTGTCTCTACTTGCTCTTCTTCTTCTCGGCTCGGGCATTGCTGCAATGCTTGTCGCACTGATCAGCATCCCTAAAACAACAATAACAACAACAACAGTGACGGCAACAACAGTGACGACAACAACGGCAACAACACCAACAACAACAACAGCAACGACAACAACAACAACATCAACGACAACAACATCAATGACATCAACAACAACATCAACGACATCAACAACATCAACGACATCAACAACAACATCAACGGCATCAACAACAACAACAGCGACGACAGTAACAACAACAACAATAACGACGACAACAACCAGTAAGGCAACATTTGCGTTTTTTTCGCGTATGTCCATGAATATTCATACAACTGAGTTCATAAGAGAAGTTCTAGCGATCGATGTGAGATATATCTATAACTGAGATAGGTCCAAGAGGGAAGCAGCGATTTTGGCGGCTCAAACTTGATTTTCCGCAGATTTAAATCAGCTGCTTCCTCTTTGAAAGGTAGATGAACAATCCTTCAGGAACTGAAGCTGATATTCAGTCAAGATATTCGACAGTTTGGCTTCAGAAGAAGCTATCGATTTTCTTCTTCTCATTTTTTTCTTCATTGATTTCTTCATTCTTGCCCAGGTTTCGTGAGGCAATAGATAGGCCACTATAGATTTAAAAAAAGACAGAATAAGGAATATCTCTTTTTTGAACTATGAAAAGGATAAACAAATCATTCAATGTCTATTTAGATGAATTCATGGGTAATAGAGTTATTGTTTGGTGCAGATAACGAATGACCGAGTGAGCGATTGTAGGCGAGTGGAAAGAAGAACGGTTGTTTTGCAGCTAATGTCATGTGATTGAGTCATTCTCACATTGCTTCATCGAAGTACTCACTGTTGAGTGAGGTACATCATCAATCATCTCTTACGTAAATGCACATGTCGTCCAACTAAAGTTCTTTTCAAACGAGTTTTCTGATCATGGTTTATCGAGAGCATGTTTTCAATCATCCTACTAATTGTGCCCAAGGTAAATCTTGCGAATTCGATCGATTAGGAGGTTATACAGTTTACTGCTCTGATCGAATTTGACATGAGATTCAGTTTAGTTTCAATGGTAAAAGATTGAAAGCAGCATGGTGAAACCAGAGGAAGATTAAACGACGATAAGAATGCATTAATCGGACACAGAGCCTGCTGCAAATTAGTCAGGATTGTAGAGTGGTAGTTTTCTCATGGGAACTGTATTGACTACAAGAAAAGTATTTAGCTTCGCGGGAGATAAACGAATACTTTTCAAGATTGTGGGCATCATTCTATTCGTTCACGTTGTCTCTGAAATAGCTAGGGTAACGTTTCTGAAAGTAAACAATACTCAAGTAAGGCAATTGTTTTTCATAATTATCGTAGTGCTAATAACAATGTTTGTTTCGTAACAGCTCCATGCAATAGATTTCCGACACAAGTGACGTATTCAACTAGCACTAATCCGCGTTCTGTTGCAGCAGCCGATGTCAATGGAGACAGCAAACTCGATATTATTGTCGCAAACTCAGGTTCAGCCAACGTCGGTGTTCTTCTCAATAATGGCAATGGCACGTTTGCTGCTCAAGTATCCTATTTGACTAGCATTGGCCCGTATTCTGTGACAGTAGCCGATGTCAATATGGACAGCAAACTCGATATTATTGTCGCAAACTTCGGTTCAAACAACGTCGGTATTCTCCTCAACAATGGCAATGGCACGTTTGCTGCTCAAGTATCCTATTCGACTGTTGTTGGCCCGATTTCTGTAGTAGCAGCCGATGTCAATGGAGACAACAAACTCGATATTATTGTCGCAAACTTCGGTTCAGCCAACGTCGGTGTTCTCCTCAATAATGGCAATGGCACGTTTGCTGCTCAAGTGACCTATTCAACTGGCACTAACCCGCGTTCTGTGGCAGCAGCTGATGTCAATGGAGACAGCAAACTCGATATTATTGTCGCAAACTCAGGCTCAGCCAACGTCGGTGTTCTT
Source organism: Rotaria sordida (assembly GCA_905250125.1). Taxonomy (NCBI): domain Eukaryota; kingdom Metazoa; phylum Rotifera; class Eurotatoria; order Philodinida; family Philodinidae; genus Rotaria; species Rotaria sordida. The sequence goes on from CAJNOL010003478.1 coordinate 5,134, forward strand.
CTCAAAAATGGCAATAGTACGTTTGCTGCTCAAGTGACTTATTCAATTGTCACTAACCCATATTCTGTGGTGGCAGTCGATGTCAATGGAGACAGCACACTCGATATTATTGTCGCAAACTCCGGTTCAGCCAGCGTCGGTGTTTTCCTCAACAATGGCAATGGCACGTTTGCTGCTCAAGTGACCTATTCAACTAGCACTAACCCGTATTCTGTAGTAGCAGCCGATGTCAATGGAGACAGCAAACTCGATATTATTGTCGCAAACTACGGTTCAGCCAACGTCGGTGTTCTCCTCAATAATGGCAATGGTACGTTTGCTGCTCAAGTGACCTATTCAACTGGCACTAACCCGTATTCTGTAGTAGCAGCCGATGTCAATGGAGACAGTAAACTCGATATTATTGTCGCAAACTACGGTTCAAACAACGTCGGTGTTCTCTTAGCTGTTTGTAACTGACGCGCACATTGAACTCTACTGATGCAGTAACATTGAAGCAGTGTATTTAGAATTTTACTAAAATCTGTTTATATCCTTTAACAAAAGCAGATTATCCTTGTGTCATTTAATTAATAAGTTTCTTTACTATTCTTATAGAAATACATACTCATGAATGGAGATACAATTTTTAATATCTTGTTGACGAATGACGTCGATGCAAGTTCCCGCTCAAGGAAACCATTGAGTCATCATCATAATGATTGTCTAAAGAAAGACAAGCGCATTACGGTGACACCATCAGCTAAGACATGACAATAAACATGCAATTGTATCTATCGAAAATAGATCGACCTTGATGGTGAGTATGAGCTGCCATGATCGCGATTACGACCCAGCTAACGACTAGGTCCCTTGAGGATGGGTGCGGATGCGGGTGTGGATGCCGGTGTGTGTGGCACTGTGGGTATGAGTGCGGGTGTGGGATGTGGATGCAGTTGTGGGTGTGGGTGTGGTTGTGGGTGGATGCGTGTTCTCTCATTTGCGAACATAAAATTGAAATTAAAAAACTGTTAAATTCAATTTCAGCTGTTTTTTAAATTTAATTTATTCAAATTTAAAATAATCTTAAGTTTGAAATTTTCTGTTTTCAAATTTCAAAAAAACATTTACTGATATAAATTTTCAAAACAAATTAAAATTTCAGTTATACTTTTAAACTTGTTGAAATTTATAGAGTTCTCTAGAGATTGAGCTTCATTATTTCAATTTAACGACCTGTAATTTGTAGAGAGTGCTAAACTACAATAGTACTTCTTTTCTTTCTAATTACTGAAATTTATAGAGTTCGCTAGATACTGAGTTTCACTATTTCAATTTAATGAGCTGTAATTTGTACCCATGTGATCTAAGCCGCCGGTTCTCCGTAGTTATCCTACGGTTTCTATTAAGTTCGCTTGATATCGTGATCAGATGCTTTATTCTAATGATGTTTTTAGTAGAATTATTTTCGTCGATGACCTTTTATTTATTTCACATGAATTTCATATACAAGACTTACAAAACGCGAAAATATAGTATCACATGATTTCGCAAAAAAATAGGCCGTTCATCATTGAGTTGACAATGTACCACAGACAACAATCACTAGAAATATACATTCATGAAACGATTTCATAACCAGTAATACAAGAATGACTTCCAGAAATAAAGAAAAAAGAACAAATACAAAAAAACGTATGAGCACACCAGTCAGATGAGTTTTTTATAGTGGAGATCACAGGAAAAATACATGTATTAGTTAATAAAATTACTCAAGGAGGCTTGCATCATTCATTAGATTCTTCAGTAGCAATTCTTGAATCACACGTGATAATATTTGTTGGAACTTTCTTCCAGTTTCGTCTTTTATTTAATATAGCTTCGTGAATGTTCGGCCATTCGACATCAACTTGTTGTGTAGTTAATTTGAATTTTACATCTTACAGCTTCTAGAAAAAAAAGATAAGAACTTTCTTGTATTAAAAAAAGTTATTCGGCTATTTCTCATGCTATGAGAAATAGTTTCAAGTACCTAACTAAATTAGTAAAACAAATCTTTTATAAATGCATAGCTTGGATGTTCTAGTAGTTGTTGTTTTATTTTTGTTGGATCAATTTCAAGAAATTCTTCTCTTGAAAATACTTTATCGACTAATTTAAGTGCAAATAAATTCTTTTTTGTTCGGTCACCAGGTATAAGCAATGCATCGAAAAAACTTTTTCCATCATCAACCGAGTAAGGCTATAAAACTCACAAATAAAGTGATAAAAACAGTTAAAATAGTTTTACTTTACCAGTTCCGAAGGAAATGTCACCTCACTGTTGTTCGATTGACGTTCAGATGGCGATGGTGTTGATTCTTCAATATCGGCAAAAATCTAAAAAATAAAATATTCAAGAAAATAGATTTGAATTTTTAGGACTTACCGTATTTTTCAAAAGTGCTTTTTTAATTTTTTTTTTTGATTTTCCAAGATAACCTTTTGAGTTCTTTCATGACGATCATGGTATGATAAAATTTGTTCGAACATTTTCCGTGCGTGTTGGCCATCAACTTCAGTTCTATTTAGTTTACCGATAACACTCTTTTCAAAAGATAAATGACCATCACCATCTTCAAATTCAGCATCATCTGTATCATCACGATTATCTTTTGTTTTATCTTTTCTTTTCGCGTTACTCTTAGATCTTATAGCTGAAATTGATAACGACTACAGCATAAAAATAAATGTATTTCAATAAATTATGAAGACTTCAGTTATCATGTAATACATAATACGCTATTGACTTTAATTTTTATTTTCTATCAACTATCTAGAATTGATTATATTAAAAAAAAACCTTAATCGGACGATTCGTTTAAGACTCCTTCATTTATGTTTGCGTATTTTGATATCACATGAAACAAAAACAAAGCAGCTTCTTCTGTAAAATAAATCTATCGATTTCTACATATAATCGACTTCGTTAGTAGCATTTGTGCTACTAAGGTGTGGGTGTGGGTGTGGGTGTGGGTGTGGGTGTGGGTGTGGGTGTGGGTGTGAGTGTGAGTGTGAGTGTGGGTGTGAGTGTGAGTGTGAGTGTGGGGGTGAGCAAACGGAAGATCAACACCCACACCCACCACACACCCACACCCACCACACACCCACACCCACACCCACACCCACACACACACCCACACACACACCCACCCCACACACACACCCACACCCACACACACCCACATCCACACCCACACCCACACACACACCCGTACTATCCAAAATACTCACGATCGGCGTTTACTGTCTCCTAAATGATGTTGCCAACAAATTGTAAAAAGCAACGAAATGACTAAATAATTTTCCTTTTCAGTGGGAAGACAGTCACTCCCACATTCGGCTCTGTTGTTTTTGTTTTTTTTTGTTTGCTTGAAAAAAGTCACATCATACTTGAAAGCTTTTTCTTGCTAGACAAACATACGAACGGAAGAAAGAGTAAACAGAGATGACTGAAGAAAAAATTCATTTGCTTAGCACTTCTAATGGATCAAACTGAGTAGTCGACAGGCAAATAATTTCAAACAACATTTTCTGCCTGCTCCATTCACTGTCGAATTGAATCGTATGACACTTGGATTTTACAAAGAAACTGTATTCTTTTATATGACTAACTGGAGCGTGGGTGTGGATATACTTTTTCTTACTCGTACCACACCCACAGCTACGCCAGAACGACGCGGTTTCTGTAAGTAGAAATCATCAAAATGATAGGACATTAGAATTAGGAATCCAATGATTGGATCTGATGGTCGGATTATCTACTTGCGGATGTGGGTGTCAACGTGATGTTTCGGGTTGGGTGGGTGTCTAGATATCAGTGCGGGTGTTCTCTGGATCCAACAAGTGTGGGTGAGGGTGTGTGTGAGTGTGGCTGTCGGTGTGGCTCTGGGTGTTGTTGCAAAACAGTTTCCAATGGGAAAAAAGCACCGAGACCCACAACTACACCACACAACAACACCCATACCCACACTCCATACACCACACCCATACCCTACACCCACACCGATACCAAATAAACTTAAAAAATAATCAGGGTTCAATGCTGATTCTCAGGATAATAAAATTAAGTTCAGATTGTTTGGTACACTAGATCCATAATTTGGCATACATCATTTCACTTTTAAACTGGCATAAAACAAAGTGCTTCTTGATAGAATAGAATCAATATATTTGAGTGTTTTCTATAGAGATCTATAGAAGTACTTATTATCGTAATGTAAAGATGATGATTATCAGTTATTATTAAATGAGTTTGTATCGATTTTCGTATGTCTTTGAATCAGTATTTAATTTGTATTCAGTAGATATTGACATAAATTTTTCGAACGACTTCAAGTTGACAGTGTATGGTTAGTTATTGATGACGCGATGTTACCTATTCCTTTTTCCTCATTTGAACAGTACAGGATATCGATCACTGATTGCCAAAGTTATAAGATGAATAAATTTTTCCATATTTGGAATCCTTCATGTACATCACGGGCATCGACTGAATGTTAGCATTTTATGGTAATTCAATGCTTTTTTTATTCATTTCTTTCACAATATGGCTTAATTGTTGAAGTGATGTATTTTTATTCCAGTTCTTTCAATAGCTGATTCTCTGTGGATTTCACTGATGACTTATTTCTTTTAGTGTATCCTTCTCGTAACTGAAAATTATTTATATGAAAAATTCTTAATTGACAATAGGTTTTTTTCCTCATCTTTCGTATTTATGCTTTTGATCGAATGCAAACTAGTGTCTTCATTCTACTTCGAAAACTTGAGTATCAATATGTTATTGCGGCTAAATATTAGTATTTCATCTTTATTCCTATCAACCTATTACTTTTGATTTGAAAAAGGAAAAATAATCAATATTAACAAAGAAAGGATTCGATTTTTGCTGGATAAAGTAACACAATTGAGTAAACGATGAGACAAGGAGAAAAGAGCGGAACTCTGAAATTCTAAGAATTTCCTATACTATGTTATAAATGTCTGTGGTGTTCTATAGAATCCTGGAATTCAAAATTCTCGTGGATTTCATAGAATTCCGTCCAGTTTCATGGAATTCCACCAAATTGTAAAATTCCGTTCTTTCTTCCTTGCGATGAAGTCTTCTAGAATTTTACTTAGTTTTACACGTTGATTAAGGTTTCTTGTGATGAAGAACAATTAAATTTTGAGCATCTGTTCAGATTGTCTAATAGAATAACTATTGATTGTCGATCACCGCTAGAGCATCTTCTTTTCTCTGATTCTTATGATCTAAAACTAAACAATTTAAACTTTCTCTAAAATAATCAATTTTTTAATAAAAAAAAATCGACATGTGTCCATTTTCATAAAAATATTTAAAAGTAATGTGCAGTGATCAACTTGGCCGTGAACTTTTCCAGACATTGATAGTACTTTAGATCCAATATTCTTTTTTTTTGTAAAAAGATGTGTTTTTTGACGTTCTACAAGGCTATATGAAATTCATGTTAGGTTCTTGAAAAGTAACTACATACGATAAGCAAGAATGGTAAAAGAACAGCATGTAAATTAAACCAAACAGTGGTGGAACTTATCTTTTACAATGATTTTTCGATTCCGACAGTAAATAATAACATATAGAAGATATAGAATTTTGTAGAGCAGATTCTATTCTATCGATTGTTATAATTTGATAATGATTTTGAACAATTTTTTCTGGTTGAAAAGTTCATAAACAAAAATGATTTAAGAATCATAGTTACGATAGAGAGATATTGTGGAACATAATAATCAAGTCGTCCAAGTCTTCGAAGACTTTGCTCAAAAATTGTAAAAATTTGCGTTTCTGAGTAACTTTTTATGCTCTTCAAGGCTACTAAACTACTTGCAACAACTAAAATTTTTTCGACAACCAATTCCCACTGTTTTAAGTGGTAGCCTGGTCAACCGTCTCTCTTAATAATCTGTTAGTTAACCTTCTCGTAAACGTTGTCAAGTTCATAAAATAAAGCCTTCCACTTAGTGTTTCAGAAACCCTCTTTAGGTTAATGATTGCTTTTAGGACTTCTTCATACCGTTTCATAAACTTTAACTAGCGTTGTTGATCCTTATGAGCTCTTCGATGAACACTTTTATGAATCTTTGGTACGGTTGATGATTCTCATGAAAATTCCTTCTCTATACTCTTTTGATAATCCCTTATAAGGCTATTTAAAAGTCTTTATGAAATTCATATACTCTTATGAGGGGTTTATGAAAAGGTTTGAAAAGATTACATAACCAGTAACAAACGAGTTTTTTTTTATACGTTGTACTTTCATAAACTCTTAAAGGGTTCATTCTACGATATTTTTTAAAGTTCTCTTGTTGTCTCTTGATTTTCTGCTTCATTCTTCGTCACAATCTGTGAAGAACAGATATTTTCAGCAAGTTTCGTCACAAAAAATATTGTTGAACAAACTGAAGTTTCGCATAAGATCTAAAAGTTGGCAACCAGTTATATGAATTTCGGTTCAACAAATTTTCAATTCGATCAAAAATTTCGATAAATTTTCGGTTCGAATCGAAAGTCATAAAGAACGTTCGGATTGGGTTTAAATTGACCTCATTAATACCTGTAAAAAGCCTGTTTTCTTTAGTTAGTTGGTAGGTTGCGTATTCTAGGAAAAATTCTTGATATTCCTACGCTAGATCCTCAACGAATCCAGCCAGAATCTTTCTAGAATTCACTCTTTTTTCCTGAGGAAATGACTAAATCTTGAAAGGACTGTATAGTCACGGAATGTCAAGGTCCTGGCAGGATTAAAAACAGGATGCTATCAGTATTCTGAACCAGTTCCCGTTGTTTTTCTAACTGAGAATCATTTAGAAACCAAGATGTTGTCGTGAACGTGAATGCGTATTCATTTTATGTTAAGTGCCAGTGACAGAAACTGATGCACCCTCGATCTGTTGGTTTCTTACTTTGATTATCCTTGGTTTCAAGTGCAATAGTTAACTGGTTGCTTGAACTAAGATTTAAATCAGATCTTGTGTGAAACTTTATAAAATCTTGAGAGAATTCTCTCTCTCTCTCTTATTTCTGTAAGGATCTTCAGTAGGATTGTGATTGAATCCTGATAGGGTCCTGCATTGATGATTTAGAAAAAATTTAGATAGGAGCCTAAAGAAATCCTGAACAGGATCCTGTGTAACCGTGAAAACTTCTAGAAACAAGATTTGTTAGGAATTGAACCATAATCCTGAGAAAAGTTTGACAAGATCTTGAAGACTCAGGAACCTGATGGATCCTATTAAGATTTCTCAAGGAATGAATAGGATTGACACTAAGGTAGCGTTGAGCAGGACGACATAGTGCTTAATAAGATGGTGTAAGGCTCAGGAGAAGGAAATAGTGCTCAGCAGTCTGCTATGATCCTATTATAAGTGCCGTGACTTTTTGGGATAATTATTACTTGTCTGCAATAGATGTTAATGAAAAAGAAGGTTAGTCTCAATAGGACTGCCAAATGATGTTCCTCTAATCTACGTTGACCAATCAATGTCTTCATGAATATGGTCAATTTTTCGAGTTTTTTCGACTCCATTACGCATAAATTCACTTTTTTTCCATAATCTTTTTTTCTTTCATTCAATAGAATATAAGACACTATAGGTAAGCAATAAGTTTAACAAGAAAACATAGACAAGAAAACTTCTGTCTGAATAATAACAACATAATTCAGCGACAAAGAAAAACTTATACATACAGATAACATATGTAAGACCAGGATAGTAATACACATAAAATCTTTTACTGCTGAGAAATATCTTGACATGTCACTCTGAAACACTGAACAAAACTCAATAGAAGCCTATTCATCATTCCATCAAGTAGAAGTTCGTATTCGTACTCGTCCACTCCTGATATTGCGGATTTCCATGCAGTAATCTAACTACCGATTGAACGACCGATCTCCCCAACTGAAGCATTTTAATCTTAAAAAGCATACAGCACTTTTCGTCTACTAGCACAATGTCATTTGTCGAAATGCAATTTGCTGAGTAGAACTCTATAAATATAGTGTGGTCTAAATTCTTACTCCTCAGTACTACGCAATGTACCAACCAATTAAACAAATAAGCTAAGAAAAAAGCTGAAATTTCGATTGGTGTCTGATTGTCATTGATTTCTTTCGGTTTTTTTTGTTAGATAATGGATCCGAGTTTCTGCTGATAACACTTCGGATTTCTATCATGTAACGAAATGACAATCATGTTGTTACTATTAAATTGATCATAATCAAAGTCATATGAAAAAATTTTTATTCTTCACTGTTAATTTTTAAGTATACAAAAACTCAACAATCTGAAATCTTCATAGTAAGAAGATGTCTTTAGTCTTTATTTATTATCAGTTAGTCTAAAAAAATCTTTATCTATGTTAAGATCTTAAGAAAAAAACCCGAAGATTAGTTTTGATCAACGAACAAAAAAGCAGCTCCTGAGATCCATGAGGCTCTACAGCTACAGGTTCCATCAAGATCTACCAGAATTCACTTTTTCTTCCTTGCTTTCATGATAAGTTTGTAATGAAATCGTCTATTATAATGCAAAGCACACTAAAAATTGAATATATTAGGAGTAACGACTTGAAAATGAAAATCATTTTGTATACTTTATGTTGATCAGTGAGCCCAGCGAATTATCATTCTCTCGGACCAAGGACATCTGTCTGCTACAGGATCATGTTGTTGATAATCAAAAAATTAACGACCGTTTTTGAAAAAATCTGTTCCAGAAAACTCTAGATTGTCATGGACTGGTTTGATTACAATCATTTTTTTCTTACCTTGAAAACAAGGCTTTTCATAGGAGTTAATGTGGTCCATAGCTTTTTTCGATACCCGTCGACGAAGATCAATATCATGGACGGACAAGGAATTCTCCTGGTTTCATTCGAACATATCAAACACAGAATTATTGACCTTGCCAAGTTTCTACTTGTTCGTACCGTGTCTCTGAAGATGACGACAAAACCGATGAATGTAAGATTGATGCGGTATACACCAGAAACTATTCCTTACTGTTTTCCGCCGCCGATATCGTTGATTACCGTTCAGATTGACCTCGTCGTACAAATTGCTCACCTGAATCATGTAGTCGAATAAAAATTTGCGCATTTCATTCTTTTTGCCTTCTTCCTTACCATAATACGTTTGATGGATGAATCATTTGTAATTCGAGGCAAGAAAGACTGATTCCAGCTGCTTGATTGCACCTTACTAATATATTGTATAAGATCGAATGAAAAGAAGAACGTTGCATGGCACAAAACATGCAGAAAGGTAACGAAGAGAAGAATATGGAAGACATATTATAAGCACATCACATTCATCACTAGAACGTGGTGACACATCACAGCTAGGAATGGGAAAAGCAGTAGGGCAAGGATAGTGCATCATTCTCATCCATCCTTTAAGAATTACTGTGACTTGAAATGATACTAGATATAAGATGAAGATTTTCTGTGCTCTCTGGACCGATGAACAATGAATAGCAGTATTATCGATAAGATTTGACCTAGCTCTCAACTCAGAACAGGTCAGACAAGTAATGCATGAGACCTAAAAAACTTTCAGTCATTAGTGTTGTATTGTTCTTAAAAAAGAAAAACAGTCATGCAATCGTTTCATTCTCGTTTCTTCATTCTGTTTGATTATAGATATAACATAGACGTGTGTAGTGAAAAAAGCTGATTCAAAAACTACTTAATTATTACAAATATGAACAGTAAAGGTTAGGTGTAACATTCAAAAATAAATCCATAGATTAAATGAAGTCAATGAACGCTGTAACACATTCATGTTGATTGCTAGGATGACAAGAAAGTTAATTGATCCAGATTTTAGATATTTGCAAGAACCAACGAAGAAACACTGGGATCACGTGTTAAACCGTCAATTTATCGAGTAAGTTATATTCATGTTACATGCATGAAGTCTGAAAGCATAACTGAAATATATGTATTTATTATTGGATTTTATCGACGATCAAAAACATTATAAGTAATGCTTTTGTTTATCGTATGAAAAGAATCACTACTTCGTACACATTTAAACTATGGCAATTAAGTAGTTTTTGAATCAGCTTTTTTCACTACACACGTCTATGTTATATCTATAACCAAACAGAATTTCGAAAAATGGATAGAATGTGTTAGAAAAAGTATCTAGCTGTATGTAAGTTTTACGTAGTGGAAAAATCTTTTGACTGAAACTTTTTATTGAAGCAGCCTCAGCCGTTAATTGTTTCATATCTCATACCAGACCACTTGACTTGAAAAATCCATATAGTTTTTGTTGGAATTCTAGGAATACACTTGAGGAGAACCTTCCCGTGTCTATTCTTTTGGTTCTTGTTCTCATCAGTATCAGTTAACCGAGATCGAGACAGTATATTTCAACATTCTTAAGGATGGAATTTCATCAAAATTGGTAAGTTCATCATATTATAAATTGCTCTAACTTTCTCATGCAACATGTTTACTTTTATCAATGCTGATTGTAATATTTCTTTATTTTGTTTGAACATGAGGCATACCTTCTTTCAATTGATTACACATGTTTCCATAATAATCATGATTCTTGTTGAAATATCTAAATTTATTAATAAAGTATAAGAGTGATATTGTATTGATTTCTTTTTTGTATGTGATTATGTGTATTATTTGAAAAAAACAAGTAGAGTCAGACACAATAATCAAACACGATCTGAACCCATAAATGAATTTTTTAAAATAAATCAATCTATCTCAACTAATGTGTTGAAATTTAAATGATCCGTTTAAATAAATACAAACATATTGGAAACTTACATATATATATATATATATATATATATAGAGAGAGAGAGAGAGAGAGAGATTTGGGCATCTCAAATTAATTATTTTCTCTTCAGAAGAATACAAATGTCGTCTAAAAGACATATTATGTTATCCTATCAATGGGATAATCAAAAACTTGTAACAGAGGTTTATCATCGTCTTAGTGCAAAAAATATTCCATTATGGATGGATATACACGGTGGAATGAAAGGTCATTTAAGTGAAAGGTAGACTTTTTTTGCTAATATTATCATAATAATCTTTTGTATTATTTATCTTTTTCTTTTATTCAAGTATGGCAGCAGGAGTAGAAAATGCAGCAGCTATATGTTGTTTTTTAACACCAAAATATCAAGATAGTGTTGCATGTAAAAATGAATTAACTTATGCAAAAGAACAAGATGTATGTATTATTCCAATACGTTTAGTAGCAACTTGGAAACCAACAGGTTGGTTAGGTTTTACTATAACCGGACATAAATGGATTGATTTTCGTGATATTGATACAAATATGGATTTAAGAATTCAACAGTTAATTGCTGAAATTCAAATGTTAGTTGGAAATAAACTCGATTGTTTTCAAGGTATGAAACAATGGAATTTTATTCATGATGAAGACAAAAAAGAAGAAGAGCATAATGAAGAACATTCTCTTTCCATAAGTGAATATGAAAGCAAAAAGAAAAAAACAAATTATTGTCATTTTGCTTAAAGATTTTCTTGCAAAAACAACTCAAAGAAAAAACATATGGTTCACATACAGAATATTCACTATCACTAATAAAGCATTTTTCATAGTTGATACTCCTGAGCAAAACATTAACAAATGCTATCTTGAAGTATCATAAACGCCTTCTAATCTTTCGCAAACTATAAAAACCAATATATTTATTTACATGGTAAAAAATGAGAACACATATTATTTTGTCAATTGATTCTCCGTAGTATTGTCAGTTGATCTCAAATTTGTATCACAGATACATGCCTTTTCTACTCATTCTACTCAGAAAATTGCAGTCATAAACAACCAAAATTTATTGAAAAAACTGCAAATGTCTCACAGATAAACTTCGTGATAGTTAGATTCCTAAAGTATTCTTATATATAAAGTAGTCCGATTAATTCGGAAGCACCATATAACAATTAAAGTTGAATAAGAATGATAAGCAACCAAGTATCACAAAAAATTTTGATTTCAATTATCCAGAAGTACTTTAGACATCTTTGCAGTTTTCTCAACAAATTCTCGCTGTTTATGGTTAAAAATTTTAAAACAGAATAAGACTGTAGGAATAAATATATTGTTTTGTTATAGTTTGTAAAAGGTTCCAATGCATCTATGATACTTCGAAGTAGTATTTGCTAACGTTTTTTTTTTATAAATATGAGTGATGAACAATACTGTGTCTTTGGTATTGTTTCTGATCATTTCACATCCTTATACTTAGGGTTATTCAAAAGTAGTGGCGGAGATATTTTTTTTCTTATAGAAAGCTAGAAAAAATTTTCTTTTTTTATGAACAGATAGAGTGTCTTTCGCTCTATTTGTCTATATTATTTGATCACTATTCAACTAATATTATAATAATCAAATTTCGATAAGAACTGTTTTTGTTGAAAACTAGCTGGCAGTAGTAGATCATAATGGGTGGGGCACTTTTGCATTTCACTTTGTTATTACTTAATACGTTATATGAAAAAAACAAAATATACCACCTGATGCAGCGTGAAAACCTCTACAAGTTACAAAGAACAATTATGAACAGATCAGATAAGAAAAAACGAATTCATCTTCTACCAAAAAAAAACTCGTTTTCGCAGCGTCAAAATTTGGTCACTCAGAGTTTTGTCCATTCTGAAAACAAAAAGTGCAACTATAAAATAAGCAGTCCTTCATAAATTGTAGAGGTTTTCACGCTACATCTTGTGGTATATTTTGTTTTTTTCATATAACGTATTAAGTAATTACTAGGTGTACGCAAGCTCAGCTCACGAACTCCGTTCAAATGAGCGAACGAACTGCTTGAACAGTTCTTCTGAGCGACCTGAACCGTTTTCAAACAGTTCCTTTCAAATGAGCTGAACTGTTCGAACAGCTCATTTGAGCGAACCGAACTTTTGAAACAGCTGATTTCATATGAGCTGAACTGTTCGAACAGCTCATTTGAACGAACCGAACTATTTGTAGGGATACCCATAGGCCCTCAAGGGCTACCCTATAGGGGTACCCAAAGGTTCTCAAGGGCTACCCTGTAGGGGCACCCCTAGGTCCTCAATGGCTGCCCTATAGGGGTACCATAGGTCCCCCAGGGGCTACTCTATAAGGGACTCGCAGGTCCCCCAGGGCTACCCTATAGGGGTACCCAGAGGTCCCCAAGGGCTATCCTATACGGGTACCCGTAGGTCCTCAAGGGCTACCCTATAGGGTACCTATAGATCTCCAAGGGCTATGCTATAGGAGTACCCATACGTAGGGGTGGAAAGTTACCGTTCTCAGACCGTTACCCGGGAACGGTAACGGTAACGGCTTCCATTGAAAAAGTTACCAGTTCCCAGGTAACTGGTAACTGCTCCGTTACCAGTTACTCAGGAACTGGTAACTTTTTCTATAGAAACTGTTACCGTTACCGTTCCCGGGGAACGGTCTGAAAACGGGAATAGGGCTATGCTTGGGTCCTCAAGAACTACTATTGCCGCGCACCGTTGCGACCTCAAGTACAAACTCGCCGTTTAATTGGTACAAAAAATCGACCAATCATATTTTACGAAGTGTTTTCTTCCTTATTATAAGGACAACACCTGGCTATGTTCCGGCCGATCCTATGGTTCTCGAGGATGCTCTACCGATTGATGGGTATTTGTATAGGTCCCCACCCGTCCTAACACTGAGAAATAGAATCATACCATCTGATTGGTCCAAAAATAGACCAATCAGATTTCAGGAGGGCTTTTCTCGCTTATTGTACGGAGAACACATAGGCATGTTCGAACGGATCATAGGGTTATCGAGGATGCTCTATCGATTGATGGGTATATGTTGGGGTCCCCAGCCCTCCCAACACTGAGAAATAAAAACACGCCATCTGATTGGTCTACTTTTCGACCAATCATATTTCAGGAGGGCTTTTCTCTCTTATTGTACGGAGAACGCATAGGCATGTTCGGGCGAATCATAGGGTTATCGAGGATGCTCTATCGATTCATGGGCATATGTTGGGGTCCCTACCCAGTGCAATATGGCGAAATACAGCCTCGGCATTTGTCCTTGGGGATTCAAGGGTACCCCGCTATAATTTCCCTTGAGGACCTAATGTTGCACCTTTATAGAAGCCCTTGGCGATCCAAGGGGCTGTCCTATTGTAGCCCTGGAGAACCCAAAGGTACCGCCTATGGTAGGCCTTGAGGACCGAAGGGTACCGCCACATAGTAGGTCTTGAGGACCCAAGGGTAACCCCCTATAGCAGGACTTGAGGACCTAAGGGTACCCCCACCCCCTATAGTAGGACTTGAGCACCAAAGGGTCCCTCCCTTTAGTGCGACTTGAGGGCCTACGAGTACCCCCCTTGAGTAGACCCGTTCCCCCGTTCACCAGTAACTGGTAACGGTCTGTTACGGTTACCCGCGTAACTGGTAACGGTTCCGTTACCGTTACTCGGGAACGGTAACTGTAACTTCCCACCCCTAGTTGGGACCTATGAGTGTCCCTATAGGGCAGCCCTTGAAGACCTATGAGTACCCCTATAGGATAGCCGTTGGGAACCTATGGATACCCTATAGTGTAGCCCTTGGGGACCTATGGGTACCGCTATCGGATAGCCCTTGGGGACCTATAAGTACTGCTATAGGATAGCCGTTGCGGACCTATGGGTACCCCTATAGGACAGCCCTTGAGGACCTATGGGTCCCTATATGGCAGCCCTTGAGGACCTATAGGTACTCCTATCGGATAGCTCTTGGGAACCTGTGGGTACTCCTATAGTATAGTCGTTGGGGACCTATGGGTACCCCTATAGGGTAGTCCTTGGGGACCTCTGGGTACTCCTATAGGGCAGCCCTTGAGGACCTATGGGTACCCCTACAAATAGTTCGGTTCGTTTAAATGAGCTGTTCGAACAGTTCAGCTCGTGTGAAATGAGCTGTTCAAAAAGCTCGGTTCGCTCAAATGAGCTGTTCGAACAGTTCAGCTCATTTGAAACGAACTGTTTGAGAACGCTCAGTTCGCTCAAATGAACTGTTCGAATAGTTCGGTTCGTCTCAGTGAGCGTTTTCAACGGCTCATTATTTGCGAGCTTGAGCTGAGCTTGTGTGCCCCTAGTAATTACAAAGTGAAATGCAAAAGTGCCCCACCCATTATGATCTACTACTGCCAGCTAGTTTTCAACAAAAACAGTTCTTATCGAAATTTGATTATTATCATATGAGTTGAATAGTTATCAAATAAAATAGACAAATAGAGCGAAAGACACTCTATCTGTTCATAAAAAAAGAAAATTTTTTCAAGCTTTCTATAAGAAAAAAAGTATCTTCGCCACTACTTTTGGATAACCCTAAGTAATTGTTGTCAGAAACAAATACCCTTAGGAAGAAAATGTCACAGAAGAGTGATTATCAGGAAGCGATTCTCGCGTTACTAGAGGTGTTTTCAGTTACGATCAAAATACTAATGAATATTTTATTTTGAAAGACAATCATAAATGTCGTGTCTCAAGAACAAAACAGTTCTTAAAACTAAAAATGGATTTTGCACAGACAATTAAATGAAATGCTTATTCAATGATATTAAATTTCAATATCGATGCTTTGTTAAGAAATGAATTCATAGATGAGTTAGGGTACGAGTGTGAATGAGAATTAAGATAAGAGATGCAGCCACATTCACTTCCACACCTATACTCACATCCTACAGAAAATTAGTAACGAAAAGAAGAAGCTGATGCTAAAATTTGAGTCAAGCGCCATGAAGACGATAAACAAACATACACTGTTGTTTTTTAATATTACTTTTTGAAATGAGTTGAAAATGAAATTTCTTCAGATTGCACATATATGGCCATATTAGGCTAATGCGTCTGTAAAGTGTGTGTAATCTAAAGAAAAGCCTTGAAAATATCATAAAAACAATGCTCTAAATATGAATCGCTAGAAATTTTGTTAAAAATTAAAGAAAAAAGGATCTTATAACTAATCGATGCACGGAAATACAGCGTGCCTCAATTGATTTTCCCCCTTTGATAATTTTTTGTTTTTATTGCTATACTTCTTTTATCTATTAACCTACTATATATAGGAAGAAAGCCTGGAACGCGCTGCATCTTTTGGTATATTTACATTAAACATCAAATGCAATTTAAAGTGCAAAAGATGTATTAGAAAAAAAGTGACATTTTTTTCACTACAATGCCTGGTGTCCAAAATGTTGTAACAGTTTTTATTTCACGTATATCTCGGCTTTGGTAAATAATAATATCTTGAATATTTTTCCAGAAGATGCGTCGTGAAAAGCTCTACAAAAGCTGTACGATCGAATTCCTTTTTGCCTGTTCTAATGGTTTTTCTTATACTCAAATTGAACAACTTACATGGCAGTGTCACTTCCCATCATATAGAAAATATTTTGAGGACTTTTCTGATTCGCTATAGGATATGGTCTATACAAGTTTTGTAAAGCTTTCGACGGCACATCTTTCAAAAACAAATTCAATATTCCATCATTTTCTCAAGTCAAGATATATGCAAAATAAAAAGTCTTCCAAACATTTTCAATATGATGGACAGTGACACTGTCATGTAGGTTTTTCATTTTGAGTATAAGAAAAACCATTGGAACAGGCAAAAAGGAATTTGATCATACAGCTTTTGTAGAACTTTTCACGGCGCATCTTCTGGAAAAAATTCAAGATATTATCATTTTTCAAAGCCGAGATATACGTGAAATAAAAAATGTTACAACATTGTGGACACCCTGTAGTAAAAAAAATGTCACTTTTTTTTCTAATACATCTTTTACACTTTAAATTGCATTTGATGTTTAATGTAAACATACCAAAAGATGCAGCGCGTTTCGAGCTTTCTTCCTATATTTAGTAGGTTAATAGATAAAAGAAGTATAGCAATAAAAACAAAACAATATCAAGGGGGGAAAATCAATTGAGGCGCGCTGTAATTGAACAGAGTTGTAATCTTGAGTTATCATTTTACGGCGGAACATTCCTAGGTGTTAATCTGAGTTTTGAATCGAATATATGCTAGTTTGTAGAGTTCAGTGAGTATAACATCTGATATAAAGCATTCGTTCTCATGCAGGACTTTTAAGGAACTTAAAAGTATCATATCTTCTGAAAAATCATTATGAAACTCTTAGCAGGAGCTTTAGATTTCACGAGTATTATGATTCCAAGTTATCTGAATTTCTCAGCTGAATAA
>CAJNOL010003479.1:0-18974 GCA_905250125.1 Rotaria sordida
TTTTTTAAAACGCTTTTGAATTCTATGCTTTCTGCAACCTTTGTAATCGATCCTCAAATGCCCAACCCTGTGCGCATTCGGAGGTAAAGGCACTGGTGGTGTGAAGAAGTCTGAGTGTGGGATATTTTACGAAACTGGGAGGAAGTGGGAAAAATCTTTCATAATCACTAGCTCATGTTGAAACTATTTAACAAGTTGCCCATAGCAGCAAGTAAAAATCCCTCTTGTGTGTTCGAGTAGAAAAATAGCCTTCTTTGTACGATATGTGACTGATTTCTAGCGAATTTGTCATTCTCGCACTTAAACTGACGATATATTCGGAATTAGAATGAAAAACCGGGGGCATTTTTACGTGTCAGAAGATTTCGATTTTCTTTGACAATTGTCTCCCTTGTGCTTCACGCGATTTAAACCAAATCTCACAGTTCTACCAAAATGTCACTTGAGCTTGCAAAAAGTTTTCAAATATCACAAATACTTGCAAATCATAAAAGCAAAAATGAGCATACAATACAAGTTGCTTGTCAACAGAATTGAGTTTTTGGAGGTACTCTGAAGTTCAACAGGAGAAATTTTTCGAAGAAAATCAAAGTATTTGAAGATTTGGTAACACAGAAGCTCCTTTAGTCTTCATGTCGATTTCGAACATGTCATTCGTTTCAGCTCAACAATTACATATTCGTGAGAAATTAGCTAAATATCGATTCAAAAAGTCATTCTTTCTATGCTAGTAAGCTCAACAGTAAAAATTGTGCTGGTCGAGATTGTTTTATTTTTCAACGCATTAAAATCTCAAGATTAATTAGTAATCCAGAATAAAATGCTTCAAATTTTATCGAAATTGGAGAAAGCTCCAGCCGAAATTGTCTAAGACAGAGCAGGATACTCCCTACGGTCTCAGATCGCACCTTCGATTGGTAAAACTTTCAAACAAAGCAAGTCATTGGCATTATTGATTTAAGCTTTCTTCGCAAGTAGGAGTTCGTATAGAATGATTGTTTTCAATTCAAATGCTTATCTGAATGACATCACAAACAATTACGTCATTGCAGTAGTGTAGACAGTAAACGAAAACTATTTACATGAACTCTTGTTATTAGGCATTATCTTACATCTCGATTTTGACGATGAAGATACGAGGAAGCAACCAGTGAACGAATAGTTCGAGTCGGGTATGATGAATGAAGGTGATGACGAATTTCTCGAACGGATTGGACTACAATCATCAAGCTCCTAAGCAAATTCTTCGCCGTTAGTCATCTCTTTGCCCGTCCGAGCAATCAAAACCCTCGAAATGACGGTAGTCATGTGCAACTTCGTAGTCTATCTGGCTACACGTTTAATTCAACAACACTCACATATTTAAACACCACCATTGATTCGACAGTAAACGATGAAAAACGGATTGAAAACGATGCAGATAATATACTAGAATCGTATACACAACGTTTTGACAAGCAAGATACCGAAAAGCTGGAGATCTGCTACTTATTGACACGTGGGAAAAAATATGATATAGCTCTCATGTGACAGAGATCAGAGACACACAAAATCTGTTGTTTGGCAAAGTGAACAATCTCAGATGACCATGATCTTCTATTGTGGAAGGGAAGAGGTGTTACTCATTAATACCTAAATTTGCATCTATTGCTCTATTCTCACATATTTGTGTTTTTGAAAACAGATAATTTAACAGAAGATCTTCTTATACATATACCCGTCCTTGTACGAGTTTAAATATAAGATAGAGATTAGAATGTTGTGACGTATGCACAGATTTTCGAAAAAGAACATTACAGTACTGACCTTATCAAATCCCATAACAGTAAAGAGAAACAAATTGGATAATTTCGCTTTTGTGGTCAGTCAACCGAGCGGAAAGCAACGAATGTGGGAATTTTTATAATTTTATAATTCATTCTCTAGATTCTTGGGCTTTTCAAATTTTGTTCTACTTCTAGGGATTCCTTAGCATCCTTCGTAGATTTGCAGAATGTGTTACATTTTCCGGAATTTATCTGCATAGTTTCATTTTTAGAATTTCATCTGATTATAATGAACTTTTCCGAATTTTACTCTGCTCCTAAGATTTGCGCCAGATTCTCTATCTTTGGAAAGTTTGTATAAGAATTTTCAAGTTTGTGGAAATGTGGAAACGCACAACGACTGAAATATCTACAACGTACCATAGACGACAAATGTCGTATCGGTGTTAGACTGAATCTGCCATTCTTGTTCGTCAGCACTATTGAATAAATAAGAGCCTTTGGTCGACGGAAACATGGCGAGAACGAATGTGTTGACGGGACCGGATGGAGTTCCATCGTTGTTGGCAGCGTAGTACGGATTCTGAATTGATAGATCAACGAGCGTCGTGGACGATGAGTTTCTCGAGGTCGGTTCAAATGGCTAATTTATCAACGAATGACAATTACTCGACGTTTGCAAGCAGTCATTCTATTCCGCAATGTTGAACATTGCGGAAGCAGTTCTACTCAATTGCGGAAACTCGATCATTATTCAACATGAGACGTCTAATCAATATTAATCGAGTTCTTTCAATTCCCGAAATTCCAAGAATCACCTTCCATTCCGCCATTGCTAGGAATTTCTGAGAATTCCTTCCAATTCCGGAATTAGATTGAAATCTTGGGAATTCCGAGAATTGACGGAACTCGATCGATATCGATTAGGACTCTTATGTTGAACGATCATCGAGTTCCCGAAATTGGAGGGTAGTGATTCCGGTAGCAGAATCGGTTCCGTAATATTCAATGTCACGGAATAGGATTTATCCTCACGTTTGCATCGTCAAACAATGCGATCGAATTACCTGTTGTTGTCGTGGAAGAGTGCGATTGGGCGAAATCATTGCACAGATGGCGACGCCCACAAGGGTATATTGGAGAAGACAACGTAAGATGAACATGAGAACTGTACGGGAAGATTGAAAGCTTGTTAACAAAGTCGGTTCATGCTACAAAATTATAACACAAATATCACAGATAGGAAGAAGAAAAGCTGAATTTCACAAAAAAGACAGCGTAACACAATGCACACGAAAATGAACAAGGAACAGAATAAACATTAGAGAATTTTCACACACAATCTAGTCATGACACATATGTGAACGTTTTGCTGTTGTTTTGATGTGTATTGATCATTGATAACAAAGTTCAAATTGAAGAACTATCGAGTAATGATAAATATCATTAGGAAAACAAGGAATTAGAAGTAACTAGACGAACACTAGTAAATGTAACGTTTCGATGGTTATTATCTGACGGGAAGTGAAAAATGAGAAATTAGTCTGAAGTTGATTCTTTTTCCTCAATGCTTTAAAGAACATCGCTGATCGATGGCGTTGTTTTTTCCTCTATTTCGATTAATTACGCGAGCGGAAACTATTTCGAGTCATCCTCAATGATTTTTTTTCGATGGGAAAAGAAAATCATCGTTTGAACGCGTACATCTCACTTGCTTGGGCTCTAGTCAACAAGTATTACGAGAGAAAGACGTGTTTGACATTAGATACGATCGAGTTGTGATTGTGCACATTATATGAGCAAGACTCTACGTGCATCGAGTAGAAAAATGTCGAATTTTCAGAATGAGTCGCGTCAAACGAACAAACGCATTGCCCATAAACTGATGCGCTCCTAGAACTGCTTGCCTCATTTGGCTGAAGAATAACAGCGATTTGCTCGGCATAGTACAAATTAAATGTCGAACAACAAGAAGAAATGTTAGATATTTTCGGGTTATTGATGTTCGATTAGAATTGAATTAGGTGCGAGCAACGGATTTTTTGTAAAGTTCATTATTTGTCGACCGATTGTGAGAAGAAAAGAACAAGGCAGCAAAACCAAATGTCGAATATCAAATGTCATCATTGTATTCTTTCTTTCTTTTTCTTATTCGATGTTAAACAAATTGACAAAAGGATTTAGCTTGAGTTGATTCAGAAAAATATGCTGAGTCACGCGATCTAGAACTTAATATGCAAAAAATAACAACAAAGAAAATCGCTTCCTACATGCAGAATACTGGCGACACATCATCCACGATGTGTAGCATGATGAGTCGCTAGAGTTCTCCTTCACGAGATAATGATAATCGGTCAGCTCATGTCTGCATGGCAGATAATTTTTCACTGTTTATTGCAAATAATTAAAATGTCTTTTTCAACATTGGATAGATAAAAAAAAAGGAATCGTCGCATTTTTTTAATCTCGAACTTTTGACTTTGACAAAAGAGATACTAATTAACCAGTGTTCCGAATAGGAATTTTGTGTAGAGAATGCTAGTACACTCGGTTTTGTTCGGTGCAGTGTACTGGAACCGTCAGAGCTGCAAATATAAAGTTATTTACAATAAAGTAGTCAATGTTTTATACAGGTTTTACACTTGCTAAAAGTTTCGACCATGGTCAAACTGCTTCAAACCTCGACCAAACTGTCTAATATAACCCCTGTTGCAAAAGTCTTTAGACAAAATGTTTATTAATTTTTCGGCCGCCTAAACGTCATTAATGAGAATCAAAAGTAGTGACCTAAAATCAGATTTTTGTGCTCTTTTCGAATATCTGATCAGAATATTTCACTGACTCAATATTGATTATGGATAAGCCAAATGTTTGACAGAGTCGAAAATGATGTTTGTACAGAATTTTATTGGATGTATTTTTGTGTTTTGATCGATATCTACTCTACGCAAAACATGAAAGATATTTTCATCAGCCAATTTGATAGAGCGAAGTTTGCTCTACAAACTATGCTATTTAGTTTCGTTTTCCATCTCGAAACAAATACATGCAATCTGTTGTATAATAAATAGAAGATCTTGGAAAACTGACTTTTTGGCAGGATTTTATTTTACGTACTAATTAGTTCTCAGAAAAACGTCTACAACCTATTATTCATTTGAGTCGAAGCCTATTGTCATATATGGTTTTATAGAGAATTGAATGCTCTACAAATTGCCAATTTCGAACTGCTTCAAAATCCAACTTACATAAGTAATAAAGAGCGGGAAAACATGTGTTTTCTTTGTCGAGATGTCTTTCTTCGCCTCTTTCAAGTATTAACTTACAGCTAACCAATCTTAAGCCAAAGAGATATTCTGAACACACATAAGAGAAGAGCAGATAAGACTGACTCTAAGGAGCTGCTTTTGGTTCGTATCAAATACTTTTAGCGGCTGAAAGATGAACAAACATTTGCAGAATGACTTTTTGTACAGACATCATTTTTCACTCTGTCACACATTTGGCCCATTTCTAATCAATGTTAAGTCAGAGAAATATTCTGATCAGATATTCGGAAAGAACACAAAAATCTGATTTTAGCCAACTGCTTTTAATTCTCACCAATGACGTTTAGGCGACTGAAAAATGAATAAACATTTTGTCTAAAGACTTTTGCAACAGAGGTTATTTTAACTTATGCGTACTTCCCCGAATGCTGATCGAATTCAAAATTTCATCTATTTCGTGAAACACGATTGAAAATGGAGTATAAACGTTATGGTCGATGTGAATAATGTGATGAAGTAATCGATGTTGTTGTAATGTGAGCGTTATGGTTGTGAGCGTAGACTGACGACACTGTCACGATGATGATTGTGAAATGTTGTGATTATTGCAACAAAGCGATTATCCAACAATTGTATCGGTGCGAAGGAATGCACAAGGTGACAAAATCTGATGGATTGTTTCGAAAATGTATTCCGTTACCTTCCCACGAGTGAAACGATGTGATCGTTTCAAGGACATTAATGATGAGCAGAATGAACAACTGATACAAAGTAGTATTTCATGAGGGTGATCATTATTGGTTATATCATTCACACTCACATCTCATGTGCCCTCATTATGACCCATTTTCCCCACTGCTTCTTCACTATGTGCTATTAGCATGTGTCTATCTTTTTACACATCACTGCTTGTACCAATAGATTTAGATTTCATATAGCAGTTGATACGAAAATAGTGTGGAGCATGTGTTTCGATTTTTTTCATTGTTTACTTCTTGATTAAAACTGGAGCAAAATAGATCAAGAACAAAAGATATTATTGATGAAAGAAAATGAGACAAGTTATATCGCACACGCACATACATGGGAATGAGTTTTACCCAAACTAGTCTATTAGAGTATGGGGGTGGGTGTCGTTATAAAATCAAATATCCACACCCACATCCATTACGAGAAGTTTCAAGTTTTTGGGATGTAACTGGAAACTTTCATGACTGTTCAACCATCAAACATCAGATTGTCTGGAAATCTTATGTTTCGTGGTTAAGCACCTGTGAAAGTTTCCAATTATACCTCTAAAATTTGGAACTTCTCTTAATTCTACCACTGATTCTCATCTGATGATTGATCAATCCCACTCCTGAATTCCATTCTACACGAGCTATCATTTGGTATAAAATTCAATATTGATATTATACATTGTTGGAGTTGTATCCCTCGTGCAAAACATTTTTGACAAATCTGTACTGTAAGTGATTTCGATCGTAATAGAGAATCAAACAGCAAAACATGGAAACCAAATGACCTTCAACGAGCGCACATGCAATCTCCAGTCACTCTTCTACACACAAAAGCATCTACTACATACACTCTATCTTTCAGCGACAACAGACTGATTGTGGGTAAATAATAGATACCATCTACAGTTGCACATCCATATCTTACAAACCCAGATCCACATCGGAAATTGTCTTGACATTGCAGTTTTTTTAACTTGAGGGTATATCCATTCTGCTCATGTGAAACGAAACTTTATGAGAATCTAATGGGAAGACATGATTAATGATTGTTGAAACGTGCACAATAAAACTAAAACCGCTAAGAGTCATATTCACAGTGATGAATTTCTAATAGATCTTAATAAAAACTTACAAAGAAGATGTTTTACCATACAATTATATGAATTTCTATGACGAATGTTCGATAAGAATATTCTACAGAATGATTTTCTTATAAATGTTGTGCTCACAAGAATACGTCATATGTAATTTATTAGTAATTTTAAATAAAATTTAATGTAACTGTGCTAGGTTACATGGAAACAAGATGACGTCTATTGAAATTTGTAAGAAAAATGCTTATTTCATTATTTTTTCTGATTTTGTTTTCAGACAGATTATTCAGGCAACAGTTGGTATCGTTGTCACAATATCTTGATCGTTGACAAAAACACGCACGCGATTTGTCCGTAAATCCATAGTCATCGGTGATCCTACTTTCAGTTTGGTTACATCTGTAAAACCTATTTCCAATCATAAAAAAAAATTTCTACATTTATTCTATATCAGAATATTGCCTGTTTCTCGTTTAATAATGTCAACTGCATCTTGGCCACTTCTACAAATTAATTCGGGCCATTCATGTTTATTAGACACAGATATTTTCTCTAGAAATAGAAATAAAAGTTCACAAAAGAATTTTTTCTCGACTTACGTTTGATAAGTTTAACAGGAATTACGATTGATGTGTGTTTATCGGTACTAAGTGGCACTGTAATGATATGATCATCACTCATATATAATAATTCATTATTTTTATTTCTAATAATAGCATGTAATGAATATATATGTCTGACATCAATTTGGCTTAAGTAATAATTTAATCTGAATTGTACTGGGAATGCAGTAATTCGACCGGCTCCGCTTGTAATAACTTTTGCTTGCGCACCAACATGTGATCTGCCTTGTAATTCTATTGTTAATATTGCATCTGGCTCAATGGGTGTAGATGAATTCCCGGTAAATATAACTTTACCATCTAAGGTAAGGTTGGTGTCACGTATAAAAGTTGCTTCATCTTAAAAATAGATAAATATTGAAATACAAGAACAAAACGATTTATATTAAATACATTTACATACCATGAAAAACTATGAAGCACACAATACTAATAGCAAGATATAATTTATTCATGATTCCGTACAGAAGATCTAATTTAAATATGAAAAACAACGGTTATTTACGTGAAAGATATAAAAGTCTATATATCATATATAGAAAGACCAATAATAGTTTCTACATCAAAGAAAATGCATACATGTAGTAGATAATCATCCTTATACAATACTCTAGAGTATTTTTCCGATGATTTCGTTTTGCAGAAAACTATTTTATAAAGGTAGATTTTGAAGTGTAGTTTGTGCCACGATTCAAAACAATATCTATGCTATATGCGCATAAAATTTCAATGCTAACTGTTAACTCACTATTTCCTCAAAAGAATTGAAACCATATAAATAAAAAAGAACAAAATACGAACTATATTTATATTATTAAAACTTTCTAAATTCATATTGTCTACGAAGTGAAATTTTTATTTTATTCCGAACCATCGGCAATGCATAAGATAGGAGAAAATTTAAGATATTGCAAAAAAAGCTTTGTTTTCAATTTGGAGAGATTTTTTTGAAAAAAAGAAATTGTAGCGTCACCTGCTTCTTCGCGTATGTCATTTATAATGAAAAATTATTCACTATACAAAGTAATAAAGAGTTCATATGGAAATTACTCATCATCCGCTATAAAACAAGTAATTCACTTCATAGCAATTCTGAATTTAGAGAGTTTTACCTATAAAAATGTTACTTGCGATTTGTCCTTTCTATTTCTATGGTTTCAATATATTTGCAGGCATTGATGTTCAGAGAAAAATTGTTCGTCAAACTATACTCTGCTTTTATATGTAGAAAAATCAAGGTATTAATATTAATCATGATTGAATTAAAAGATGGTCAATGAAATAACATCGTATGCCATTACCACTAAAATGCCTTTCTTTTATCGTTTTAAATTTGATGTCAGATTTATCTATTTACGATGATTGTCGAACTATGCCTGGAATTTATTGCAATTACTATGGTAAAAGGATGAATAATCTATTTGATATTTAAAACATATTCTTAAACTTATGCTGTTAGTATTACTTGCCTACAATGTGTAATGAGTGACAGACACACAGATTTTTCGTATATCTTTCATTTGATTGTGTTTTAGACAAACGTACAGATGGTTTTATTTAGCTTATTGTGTTTCTCGTTTTTGACGTCTGTTGTATTACTAACGCGTTGGCAGACAAGAAATAACATATATTGTGTTTTTTTGTTCTTTAGACTTCTCTACAAGTGAATATCAACGTATATACTATGTATACACGTTTGCTCTATATATTGGAAATTGGAACCGTCTTTTGTCTGTTCACTTGTTACAGCAATGTTGTTGAATGGGAAAAAAAGCTTCACTATATGTCAAGCAGCAAAATATCTCTGATTATTTCTATCTAACTCTATGTACATATTCAATTGTTGATGTACAAATTGTGGCATACTTGGTTTTCTTTTATCGCTGTTTGATTCATAAAACTTGAGCCTCATCATTTATTCCTACTGAGCTAGTCGATGACAACATCAGTCTTTCATATCATATAAACGGTCGATTATTTCGTAATACTTCTTTACATTTTTTTAATAAGCCATGTTATTTTATTGATAGTTTTGTAATTAGTAATAATAAATACTAATATATTGGTTTTTGCATAATTGAGTAGCTGAGACATTGTTGAGGGTGTGGATGTAGGTGAGGATGTAGGTGGGTGTGGGTGTGGAGTGTGGGTGTGAGTGTGGGTGTGGGTGTGGGTGGGTGACGATGTGGGTGGGTGTGGGTGAGGATGTGGGGTGGGTGTGGGCGTGAATTTTCTCTTCCACAAAACCCACACCCACCCACACTCTCTAGTTTACCTGTGTTTGCATTGCCACAGAAAGAAGACCATTGATCAGATAAATTGAACAGATGTTCAGCTTCTGATGAAATACCATATGTAAATGATAAAAATACGGTAGTTATATATCTATATAATGACGAGCAGTTGTTTACGCTCTTATAAACGGCATACGATATACACTTACTCATTATTCTCAAAACTACAGTATCCGGCACGTGTGTGAATATCTTTGAACGGGTATCTTGTGTTTCAAAATAACTTAAATATGGAACTTGGTCAAGACTAGACTTTTCTAAACACATATTTCTATTAAGTCATATCACTAGAAACAACAAAGCCATTTTATTGCATCTTAGTTACTTGCAGTCAGGACTAATATTCATTCGACTAGTCTTAACAATTCACAAAAATGGAATGCTATTCGGATAAAATGACAAATCGAGTCACGAAAAATTACTCAAAAAACAAGAAAATTATGAACAACATTAAGTTTACAGCGTTTTCTACAAGTAGCAACATCCAACAAAAGATAAAAACTATTAATAGTGATCTACAATTCATCTCAATATTAATAGACAATCATTTACGAAAATCAAAGTTATTGATTTAGATTTTATCAAGTGAGCAAGTAAAATGGCAGAAATGATCAAAGCAAGAAGTAGAGTCGCAAGTACTGACGCAATTACACATCGCCGTGATAAATAGATCAAGCTTACTATGAATAACACCAGGCTAATGCACTAATTTTTTCTTTTGATTTCTTTTAGACTTTGGATTATAATCATTCGTAATATCTGTTTGATCTAACCAGATAATTTTATTTTCCTTTAATAGCAAGAATGAGTTTATAGACAAAAGGAAAAAACATCTTACTTCACTATGATGAGAACTGTTTGTAATACTAATCTTATATCAAATTCGCTTATTACTTGATGATGAACTATTTTGGATGATCTTGATAGGCAACTTTTGATATTTGGCATTCTATCATTATTATATTGTCAATTACTTCCAATCTTTGTAGAATACCTAACTTGTGATGATGGTAACATGAAAAATAACAGATACATATCAGTGACGAAACTATGTATGCTTATGTTGATAAGTTTTAGTGACAGCATCTGAATGTCTTGATCTTTTTAAATATTGTGCTTGAACTTGAGTCATTGATATTGTTCTATTTATCTTTTGATGCTAAAAGTTGTCTTTGGTAACTGAGACCTAATTCAATAAAAGTTTTCTTTTCAAAACAGAGGATTTGTTAGAAAGTCTGACCGGATGTTGATAAACAAGTTTATGTTTTCTCGTTGAAGACCAATCAAATGTATGCTGTAGAGCTTTGGTGGTGAGACGCATAAATTATAATATTGAGTTTTATGTCGCAAAAAAAAGTACTTTTCATAATGGTTGTAAATTTTTTATATGAATTGATCAGTTCCTATTTATATCAGACATTTCAAATAAACAAGTAAATGTCGAAAGTACTCAATCCAATTTAAAGGTATTAAGCGGCTGTAAATATAAATATAATGAGTCTCTAATGCAATATCTATTTCTTATTTCGTATGATAGAAAAGCATTTATTTTACATCAAAAGTAATTGAATAAAAAAAAGAAAATGGAGAGTAATGATTTTTAAGTGATGAATATTGAATGTCGAGGTAGAAGATAATGTGTTCTTGTTAGCGACTAATGTGAAATTTGCTTGAAGATCACCGATAGTGACAATAAAAAGGCCAGGCTCAGTCAAACGAGTATTATTAAGAGCAATAAATGAAAGATCAGTTCGATTCAATAGGAATTCGACCTTCCTCTGCTCGCCAGGTGTCAATGTCAATTTAGAGTAACCTTTCAATTCTTTATTAGGTGGTGTTACCGAACGATAAAGATCACTTATGAATAGAAGCACTGTATGATCGCCAATGACTGAACCAGTATTGCGTACGACTATGCTAATCGAAAGTTGTTCATCCCATAGAAGTATAGGTGAAGGTGAAAGGACTAGATTTTCATAAACAAATGTTGTGTAACTCAATCCATGGCCAAATTCAAATTCAACATCAATATTATTGCCAAGAGAAGTTTCACACCATTGATAATCGTAGGTTGATAGATGGTGGTTGTATTTTGGATAAGTGATCGGTAAACGTCCACTTGGATTATATTTCCCAAAGAGAACATCGACAAGAGCTTGACCACTGATTTATATCAGATAAATAAATATACAAAAAATAATACTAATTTAAAGCTGTATACAAACCCTTCCATGCCTGGTAAGTACATCATAACAATAGCTGAAGATAATTCAACAATACGACGTATGATTCTTGGTCGACCTTCAACCAATATTGTAATGATTGGTTTATCTGTTCGATTGTGCAACTGTTCAACTAATTGTAACTGAGCGTCGTCCAATATCAAATCATTAATATTGCCTGGTGTTTCGGTATACGCCTGTTCTCCAAGACATACCAAGATATAACTAGCATTTACAGATGCATCCAGAACTTTACTCATATCAACTATCTGATCGAATGTTGTACTATTGATATATTCAACCTTTGATGTACCCAGATATCGTTTGATCGATTCAAGAATTGTCTTATTTGTAAAATTAGTTGGATAGATTGATTGATCATTTCCTTGCCATGTATATGACCATCCACCATTGAGTGAAGTTAGTACATCCGCCGTAGGACCAGTAATCAATAATTTGGTGTCCGAAGTGATCTTAGCTTCTATTAAAGGCAATGTGTTGTTATCATTCTTGAGTAATGTAATCACTTCATGTGCTGCTTGAAGATTAATTTGATCGAATATCTGATTGCTAAAAGTATTGATTGTTGAAATATCAGGCCAAGCATTTCTTCCATCAAAAAGACCTTACAATGATGAAACAAATCATGAATGAGATCGATGCATTCTTTTTTTCGAAGTTTACATAGAAATTAAATGTATTACTTACCTAGTGCATATTTTACTCGAAGTATACGTCGTACGGCATCGTCTATTCGAGATATTGATATTGAACCATCTTTGATACCTTCGAGTGCAAGATCAAAGAATGAAAAATCTAAAGGAACCATACTCATATCAACTCCAGCCATGATCGCCTGACGAACAGCTTCTTTAGGTGTATCAGCAGTATGATAAACAGTATGAAGTCGTATGATATCTTCCTGTAACAAAAAAAATCAAAAGTTTCCGATGAAAAATATCTTCATGTGTCTGTATAAAAACTTTCTAGTATTTAACACTTTGTCCTTTCGCAGCCTTAATACATACGTACCCAATCGGAAAGTGCAAATCCTTCAAATTGATATTTTTCTTTGAGAATTTCCGTCATTAAATGATAATTGGCATGACCAGGTATACCATTCACATCTCCAGGATTAATCATTACTGAAACAGCACCAGCTCGAATACTTTCCTCAAATGGTGGTAAGAAATATTCTTGCATTTGACGTTCATCAATCCATGCAGGTGTTCGATCGCGACCTGATTGTGGATGACTATAGCCAACAAAACTTTTCAAGCAAGCAGCCACTGTCACGAGCGATTTCAGATCATCACCTTGCATACTTTCTGTATACGCACGACCCATATCTTTAACAAGTTTTACATCTTCGCCATAGGTTTCCCACAATCGAGGCCATAATTTTTGCCGACTAAGATAGAACTCAATTTATTTAAAGAATCAACGTAGCAAACTCACCCAATATCGACTTGAGGATGAAAAACCCACGGAATTCCAGCAGCACGTGTTTGACGTGCGACAATTTTACCGATTTCACGTACCATAGTCGTATTAAATGTTGCAGCTAGAGCAATTGCTTGTGGAAATAGGACAGAATTTCGAACGAAATTAGCACCATGAATCGAATCAATACCGTACAAAACTGGAATTTTCAATGATGTTTTCGATGATTCATCTTGAATTTTTCCAATGATATCGTGCCATTGTTCAAGACTATATGCACCAGTAGCAGCCACACTAAATATTGAACCGATCTTATAATTTTGAATGGCTGTTTTCAATTTAACTGGATCGACTTCAATTTCATTCCACGGTTTACTTGGATCTTTAAGTATTAGATCAATTGCTATTTGAGTCATTTGACCAATTTTGTCTTCATCAGTCATTTGACTTAAGAGAATATCGATATCGTTATCGTATGTTGTCAACGGTGGTGGTATGGCCATCATCGGATGAACGATGTTGACTAGCAGAAATATAATCCAACATAGTATCATGACAAAATCAGGTGTTCAGTTAAATTGGTATATTGATACAACTCATTCTTTTTTTCGAACAGCGTTTGTTTTCTTCTGAATTTTATCGAATACCTTATCTTGAGTCGCTATTTGTTTCTTTTTGAGACGAAGTCTAAATATTTCAGTGTAGACATAAGCACATGGTAAGTAAGCATACGATACCTGTCAGTGTCACACAATTATAGACGTTTATAAAAAAAAAAAAACTTTGATTTTTTATCTCCTAACCTTCAAATGAGAATGTTTCGTACTGCAACATGTCACTTAAAAAATACAATAAATGCCTATCGAATAACCTAACTATTTCGTTCAAAATTATCTCATCTGATATTGTAAAGATGTTTATAATGTTACTCCCTAGCACCCTACTCCACTTCTTTTTCCTCTTTTGTCACGAAAAAGTAGCTTGTTAGCGAAAACACCCATGAATATCTTGATTAATGTAACCATATCATACGAAAAGATTACATAACATAAACTGATGTGCCGATCAGAGATGAGCACAGGACAAGATTTTTCGTCCTGTCCTGCCCTGTCCTGTTAGCCAGCTCTGTCCTGGCGGGCGGCAGTACAGGACAGAAATCAAAATCGCGTCCTGTCCTGTTTTGTCCTGTTGACAATCTCTGTCCTGGCGGGCGGCAGGACAGGACAAAAATCAAAACCGCGTCCTGTCCTGTTTTTGTCCTGTCCTGCTTTGTCCTGCTGACTTTTTCCGTTCCACCCACTGATAGGAGAATAATGAAAACTTTTTCCTAGTGTTTTTTGCTAATTCATTTTATTTTTTTCGAGAGACAGAGAGTCGATCACGATTTCCTAATCTGTCTATCGTTGATCAGGACTGTGCTGATAAGGAATAAGGAGGGCCCACGCCCTCAAATTTTGAAAAGTACTGCTTTGCTATAGTGAAACTGTGCTAGAACGTTTGTTTTGAAATCTTAATGTAAGAACTTTATCCTGAGGAAGAGTGCAGGGGTGTATACTTAGGATACCCGTACCCTTTTTTATTTGGGCACGTCCCTGTCGTTTATCAAAGCAAATATTGATATCATTCATATTATACCTAATTTATTCTTTACTATTCTCAAATACTGGAAATACATTATATATCATCACTTATTTGATAAGTAGAATAAAATATAGTAAAATATTAATTTTTTATCTTGCTGACACATTCATGACAAGAAAAAAAATAGAAAACAATGACCATGATTCGTTGTAATATAATTATTTTATTTTATACTAGATACTGTCTATGAAAAGTAGCAACAGCATAGACTATTATCACAAAAAACAGCTATTTTCATGAATGAATGAACGTATACTATAAAGATTAATAAAAAAAATAATATATTCTATCATTCTTTGAAATACGCTATATTTAGTTAGTTTTCCTGAATAACCAAAGAATTTTGACAAATTTATTAATGCTGTTGAGAATTCTTTTTTGTAATATTATATTTCTGTTTCGTATTTAGGTAATTGTTCAATTTTGAGAAATATAATATGTTCGACGATGATGAAACTTTACTAAACCCCATGCTGAATATTTATTTTGAGAGTCAGTAAATAGAAAAAAATGAAATACAAAGTAAAATAAAAAACGTTCAAGACGAAAAGAATAAAGAACATTTGTTTGGTGTTGCTTTCTCTTCATATTCTAACGTAAAATTTCTGAATCATCAATGACTACATCTAATTGGCGCTTTTTTTTCAACCAATATTTTAATTAGTGTTATGATTCATCCTCATAGCGATACCTATCAATCACCACATACGTCGACTGTTAAAAAGTGACCGGTCGAAAGTGATAGTTGTTTAACAAATATAAATAACAAAAGAACGAGAAAATTCACACGAGAAATTTTTCTGTCCTGTTCCGTCCTGTTGTAATCGTTATCTTTGTCCTGGCGGGCGGCAGGACAGGACAAAAATCAAAATCACGTCCTGTCCTGTTTTGTCCTGTTGGCAATCTCTGTCCTGGCGGGCGGCAGGACAGGACAAAAATCAAAATCGCGTCCTGTCCTGCAGGACAGGACAGGGCAGGACACCAGGACGCCAGGACCGTCCTGTCCTGTGCTCATCTCTGGTGCCGATCAGTCGAAGTGTATAGCTAGGGAGGCTAAATTATATGATTTTAGTGATCAACTTCAGCGATGTTATATATCCCTAATTGGAACTCAATTTTTATAGCTCTCTAATGGAGGCAAAATCATTCAATTATATTTCCAATGTGAATTCATCATTCTTTCACAATCTTGACAAGTTTTTCTTGTAAAGATCGACATGTAAAATCGTAATATCAACTCACTTTTCTTGTACATTTTTCTCAGTCCCAGGAAAACTTGTGATGTGAATCTCACAATGGATAGCTAACTCGTGGCGTAACGCATGCGTCAAAATGAGAAGAAGTTTCCAGGATGGCTAGATCTATCCTAGAATCCTGTCAGATTCAATAGGATTTCTTCGACAAGATAACTTTTGATAGTATGATGTCATAAGTTAAAGATTTCTGCTTATCAGATACCGATAAAAGTTTTCATGTTGTATCTGGCAATATCTGATCCTTCAAAATTATTGGGTTGATTACAGATGCTCTGATATGTTGCTAGATTACCTTACGCTATTAATTTACTGTCAAAATGAAGTAATTCCTCTCCCTCCGAGTTTCTTCGTATACAATCACATTTTGGACGATCGTATATCTATAAATCGTACACGGAGAAATGTAATCGTATACGACGAAATACAGAGTAAAACGAAAGCTGTAGACGAGCTTTTTTGTCCATAAACGATCGTATTTCTGCGCATACAATCACGGATTTATACGATCGCAATATTGGGCGATGTGAAACGCCACATTTCTTCGATTACAAGCGTGTTTGCTTGACATGGGTTAATATTGACAACGGTTTGATGACACTTGGAAGAAATCGGATATGATGGAATGCGATAGTAATAAACAGCAGCGCTCCACTGATCAAAAAGCAGAGGATCCTACAATCTACCCAATACAAATAAGTCATTTTCTACAGAACGCAGGAAGATGATCATATTTCACTGGAAAAAATCAAGCGTCTTCGAAAGCACGGGGTCAAACGATTTCTCACAAACTGGCTGTATCATGGAAGAATTGGTGACAATTGAAAAAAACGAAAAAATACCTTTCTTACATGCACAGTCATCCGAAAAAAGGAACAAAAGGCAGAAAAAAAATCTAATGAATTCTAATCGTTTCTATTTCTGTGTGCCTACTCAGTCAGATAGAATAATATTATAGTCAGATACTACGCAAATAGAATTGTCCATTTTTCTAATGTTTTCCCGTTTTCTAATGCATATAGTATAAGCAATGGCACAAAAATCTCTATGAACAATTGGAAGTTTCATTTCTTTTTTACTCTTTCAAGTCATATTCAACCTATATTGATAATGTACGAGTTTTGCCGGATTTATAGTACTATTGTGCTAGTGAGTTTTAGTTTTCTTCGGACGAAACTGTATGCCTCTTTTTCTCCTCTGTTTTTACAAAGTGCTGGTGGAATGTCAGGCTACTCCTTCAAAGTATAATCAAAATATTCATCTGAACAAGCAGCCGTGACCGGTTTCGTCCTTGCTTAAGGGACTCATCAGTCACGGCTGCTTGTTCATATTGAGTAGCCATACTTAACACTGTGTTTCCTCTGTCTTTGATAGGGGTAGATTAAACAGTTTCGTTATAGTAGTCTAGAAGAATCAATTGTCACATGATATCAACCGTAAAATTGTTCTGTGTCTTTTTCACTTAGATTTCGATTCAATACATTGCCAGATTGTACAATTGCTAGGGTGTGGGTGTGGGTGTGGATATTCGATTATATAACAATATCCACATCCCACATCCACACCCACACCTCTACCTGACACATCAAGCTTTTGTTCATTATTCATCATAAAATTGTTGTAATGTTCACACAAACAAAAACACTAATCATTACTAATATTATCTCATAGTTCACTTTTATTATAATTGTAATTTTCCATCTAGCAGAGAAACATACAAATGAGAACAAATTAATTTTTTTTGTTGAGACTCTTTATTTCATAAAAGGGAATAATAAATTACTGTTTCTTTTCAGTAATAGGCGCCTCGAAAAAATTAACTAAAAAGACCAATCTTTAAAAGATTATTGTTTTTTATTTTCGTTTCAAGTTATATGTAAGGGAAGTTAGCACCTAATTCGAGTTTTTTCAGGTCGATTCGCCAACTCAACTGTGCCAGGTTTCATTTCTCGTGTGCCAGATAGAGCTCGACAAACTCTATCACATCGTAAATTTGGAATTACAGCCAAGATCAAAACCAACAAAAGACAAACTAAACTATAATTTCGTACCACAGGCAAAAACACTAAAATCCGAAATGTCGTAAAACAATTCGAACCAGGATCCATGCCACTTTTCAGATTTATATCATTCGATGCATCTCGACGTCCTGCATCTGATGGCACCAATAAAACCCTAATCAAACCAACTCGTGAGACCTTCAAGCTCCAGAAACGTAACAAAATACCATTTTATTATATAATTCCCGTAATTATTCGTTCAATAACCTGTGCCACACGCGAAACCGATTCTATTCGAATCCTTTTGATGAGCTCTATCGAATGATATGTATTTCACCCCTACTGAGTAAAAACTCTAGACTCAAAGTTCACCAAAACCATAGATGTGTGTGAGAACAGAATACGGCCATTACTCACCAAAACAAAATATCGTATCACACAAACAAAGTTCTCATTCTTCAATGAATCTGAACTGGTTCTATCAATTGATGTGAAATTTAGTGTAGCTACTAATAGTTCAGAGGGTGTGGGATCTCTAAAGTGCATTCCGCTACTCTCAGCTATATACTATTTCAATAACACATTCATTCTACAGCATGTGCCAATCATGGAACATATCTCATTTGATG
>CAJNOL010003480.1:0-22393 GCA_905250125.1 Rotaria sordida
TTAGATTTAGAGTTCGGTTCGTTACTCGTGCTCTTCTACTTTTTTTTCCCTCTCCTCTATCAGAATTCCTTTCTCTATTTCCTGATCGTCTATGTGGCTTGTTGTCTTTTCTTTTTTTTTTCTTTCTCTTTTCTTTTGACTCGCTTGCATTTAATAGCATCACGCAAATGCTGTTTGTTTGCTGAAAAACTCGATTCTTTCTTTTTTTTTTTTTTTTCTTGTCGTTAATACTTCATCACTATAAATATAGTTATGAATTTTTGTTAGTTCATGTATTTGATTCGTTGGTTAAAATATCTATATCATTTTTTTTTTGAAAAATAATCAAGTACAATTAAAACAAATGTACTCATAATAAATGGGTGTGTCATTT
This sequence comes from Rotaria sordida, assembly GCA_905250125.1. NCBI lineage: Eukaryota > Metazoa > Rotifera > Eurotatoria > Philodinida > Philodinidae > Rotaria > Rotaria sordida. The sequence goes on from CAJNOL010003480.1 coordinate 374, forward strand.
TTTTTCTCATTTATTATGTTCTTAATCATTAGTATAACAACTGACAAAAAAAAAAAAATGTCAAATATAATTCTTTCTTTCTCGTTGGATGACAGATAAAATTATATTTCCATTTCAACTTGTTCGACAAAAAAAGATCTGCTAGTATTACAATTGTATTTTCTATGCCAGAAAACGAGATATATATATAAGTTAATTTATTTCTTCTATCATGACATTTCGTTCAACGTATTATGATAGGTATATTATCTTTATTATCTCTTTTTTTTTATTATAAATTTTCAATTTCTAGATGAATATAAGCCATTATTATTTATATGACTATGACATATAACAAAAACAAACAAAGATTTCATGAAAATGTTAATTGTTGTCGAATTATTATTTTTATTTATTTTCTTAACTGATCATCCTTCTTATTTTATTCAAGCTGATTCAACATCATGTCGTAGACAAGTTGAATGTTTTATATGTGATTCACGTGAAATTGAAGCATGTGAAGATGCAAGAAATTTTTCTCAAGCACAAATTCCAATACGTTTATGCGATGATTATTGTTTAAAAGTGTGGACACGTGAAAATGATAGTTTAATAGGTGATGATAAAATACATGCATTACGTTATGTACGACGTGATTGTCATAAAATATTTCGTTATCATATAAAAAAAGCTGAAACATGTTATCAACATAAAAAACATCATACAGATTCATTATGTTTATGTAGTTCGGATAGATGTAATTCATCGATTAATGTTCGACTAAAACGAACTTATTATTGGATTTTTTTCATGTTTTTTTATTTTCTATTGTATTGATGTTTTTTCTTTGGTTATCAATTAATAGTTCGTTCAAAAATATGTTGTACAAAAAAGAAAAAACAGAAGAATAGCACAATTCTAAAACAAATATGATCTAATCAACTAATGAAAGACGTGCTTGAAGCACCGGGATAAAAAAACAACACACACACACACACACACACACACACACACAATGACTGTTAATTTGTGATAGTCCACTGAATGACTTGATTTGCTTGAGCTAGCATATCTAAATCGAGTCCATAAATAAGCAAAATCTATTTGAAGCAAAAAACAAAATTAGAAAATTATTTTTCAATATAAAATTAAATACATACTTGATCGGGAATATTATAAAGAAAATTTGTATAAGATTTTCCATTAATAGTAACACCGGTAACTGATTTATTTACTCCAAGAACTTTGATAATATCCAAACGCATTGGTGAATCTTTATAATTTCTTACCAAAGCATCTATTGTCAATGTATTCTAGAGAATAAGGAAAAAACAAAAAATCTTTGGCTCATTTCAGAATAGAATAAATTAAAAGTCTTGTTTGTTTTTTTCTCGATACTATTTAAACTTATCATTTGTCTTCTGTTAAAATACAATTTCAATTTGTACAAACGAACTTTTAATCAATCAAATATTTCTACAGACAAAATCTATTAGTGAATTGTGAGTGGGAAACTGAAATATATCATCTAATAATAAACATATTTATTAGATTATATCCATATAATGACATTTTTCAACTCTTTGAGATTTCAATCTTTATATCGATTGATGAATTATACAGATAAAATTCATATTACGTGAGCTTTTATAGATATATCATTTTCTTGTTAAAGTATATCTCATCAAAAAATAATTTTCTAACATTATATATAATAATTCGCTTCAATGATTCCTTTCCTTCCTATTTAAAAAGCTTGAATAGAACAAATTTTATCATATACTTGAATTCCCAAAGATATTTAGAGTGTTAGTACTAGAACACATCATAAACTTAATTTTTCCCTCGTGATAAGGAGAATGTAATCTAAAAATATACATTCTTAGGTTCATAAACAAAAAAAAAAAAAGAACCTCGAACTATCTAATTCTCGAATCAACAGAAAGGAAGTTTCTTATTTCCGGGAAAAAAAAAGAACGAAGTATATTATCAATAAAAAAAAAACGCATATGAATAATTAATCACTCACAGCATTATTTAATGAAAATTCAAGATAATTATATGATTTTGTTTCAATTGAATCTAAAATTTCAATAAACATATATAAAAAAAAAAGAGAAAAGAAAACAAAAGAAAATAAACAAACCAATAGAATCTCCATCATCCCAAAAAAGATTTCCACTTGCATTACTCCATTGAGATTGAGCAACAAGTAATATAAATGGATTATCACGTCCAATCATTAGATTAGCTCCGGGTATTTGCATTGGAATAATAAAACCACCACGTACATGAGCATTTATTTTTGATAATGGTGCATCTAAATCGGTAAATACTCCTACGGATTGAACTTTGACGCCGGACGGAAAATCATACCAAACATCTGATGGTATATATACATGAACAGTATTAGTTTCCTAAATGTTAAAAATTTTAATTTGTCTTTTCTTTTTTTTGAATTAATTTATATTACTGATTTTAAATTTGGAGAAACAAGAATAGCACGACCAATTAAAAATTGTTGATCAATATTATAAGTATTTTCATCATTTGAAAATCTGCAAAATGAATGATGTTTATTTTTATTTTTATGAATAATATTCATACTCAAAGAAAAGTGGTTGTACGATAGTTCTTGATGCCATTGCTGCTTCATGATGAAGAGTATACCAAAATGGAATTAATGAATATCGCATTAATACTGCTTGTTTCATAATTTGTTGTGCTTCCCATGAAAATGATGCTGGATCTTGATCCTTTTTTTTTTTGTTTCGAATAATATTCAATTGATTAGAAAGAAAAAACAACAACAACATTTACTTTTTGTCCTAGATCATTATGATTTCTCATAAATGGATAAAAAGCACCAAGTTGCATCCATCGTGTACATAATTCTTCAGTTGTTTCAAGTCCAAATCCACAAATGTCAGCACCAACATGTGTAATACCAAACATATTAAAACTTAGTATAGCTATATAAAAAAATAATATTTGATATTATGAATAATTGTTAATCAATTGATTCGTTAGATTTTTGTTAATGTTTGATTATAATGATGTATCGATTTGATATTTAATATGTATTGTTTAAAAAAAGAAATGAACATACCTGGAATAGAATAATACATATCATCAAATGTAGCACGATTATCTCCAGTCCAATGAGCAGTAAATTGACCAGAACCAGCAAATGTTGAACGAGATAAAATAAATGATCGTTTCTTTCGAATTGTTTTCATTGCTCTATAAAAATTAATTAGTATTATTTATTTATTTTTGTTTTCTTAATTAATATAATTATCATACGTATTCGATGCTATTGCTTCAAAATAACCAAACATACTATGTAAATTGTAATGAGATGAAAGATATTGTTGAGCAGATGGACATATTGTCTTAGAACTAAGACTACCACCAAGCACATCTATTTAAACAAAAAAAATGTCAGATACTTATACGACTGAATTACAACTTTTTGATACAATTCACATGAAAGAAATGAAAATAGGCCTAAATGATTTTTGAGTAGTATACTATATTGTATGCTATGTCTGGGTTATACAGCAAAATTTTCCTAATACTTCATTGAATATATGTTGTACAATTCAATTTTACTTCAAAGTTCACTTGACTCGTTGGAAAGATTCGATTCATGAGTAATCAGGAACACTCATGATAGACACAGATTTATTGAACAAATTCTACTGATAAGGGAATCTTCTTACATTTTATTGTATAATGTGTATATTTTTTGAAATGTCAGAATTGAAATTTTTATCATGATTATAATATTTCGTGAATTATAGATCAAACAAATGTTTTTTGGATACATCTATCATTTGTGTCTCTAATATAGAAATAATTAAAAAAAAATAAACACTTTTTAACTTCCAATGTTTTCTATTGAAGTCTTGCTTAGCCTACAAAATCGCTAGTTTTATGTTATTGTACATAAAAACAAAAGAGTGTCTATCATGAACTATCAAAAGCAAAAGTATACAAATGGAAAATTGTTAAGATCAATGGATTAAAGAGCTGCGGATTCACGTTTTTGTGAATCCGGATCCGAGGTCTTTTCCATTAATACTTGGCATCCTTCACGTACATAAACAAGTGAAAGATCAAGGTTTTCAGGTCTATATATGTCTCATTCAAAAAATGCAATATTTTCTAACTGTAAATCGAGTTATTTAGAAATGATGTAATTTGATATAGCTGGAGGAAATTATACAAGAAATAGAATTAAAACGTCAACTTTAAGAGAACTTTTGCTTTTTAGGCAAAAAAAAAATCATAATTTTTCGGTTTTTCATCGCTAACACAACTTCGAAGTGTTCTCTATCAAATATATACTGCTAGTTTTCGATTAGTTTAGTTAGAGAAAAAAGTCCAAATAAATTTTCTCTCTACACAGTACGTCCGATTGGACTCAACACTTTTTTATAAATATTTTTGTTAAATCGAGATTCGCTTTTTTTTTTGGTTTTTCTTCCAAATATTATTTCTTTAAGACATCAATTTATCAAACAATTACAAGTCACTTATATGTATAGCACATACCAGGAACAAATGGTGGATTATCTAATTTATTATCTGTACATCCATCACTCGATCCATCAAGAAAATTCGATGGTTCATTCATATCCTAAAACACAAAAAATTATAAAATATAAATAAACAAGAAAAAAAAACCAAACATATTTACAATCCACATTCCATCAAATGGAACAATATCATGAAAAGTTGAAACTATATTAGTCCACCATTCAGTAGCATTTGGATTTGTAAAATCAGGAAAAACTGTTGTACCAGGCCAAACCTTTAATAATAATATTTTAATACAAAAAAAAATTTTAATTTATTTTCTTCTTACTTTTCCATTAATTAATTCAGTTGAATTAAATTTTGTTATAAAAATATTTTTTTTCAATCCATCATCATATGGTAAATATGATCCTGATGGTTGAATTGAACTAATACCTGGATCAATAATATTTACATAATGTTTTCCATCTGATTGTAATTCACGTACAAGATTTGGAAGATCATGAAAATTTTTTTCATCATATGTAAAATCAAGATAAGATGACATAGCATCAATATCTGTCCATTGTACATCATATGGAAAATCAGCATTATGCATTCTCTATATTATATTAGAAATAAAATAAGGAAGAGACTTATCAAAAAATAAATTTTACTTCAATAGTTGCTAATAAATTTTCAATAGTATTATATCCATAACGACAAAGATGAAATCCTAATGACCAAAAAGGTGGCATAATTGGTTTCTATACAAAAACAAAAAAAAGAAAATTACAAAAAAATCTTCGACTTTTTTTTGTATATTCTATTACTCCAATAATATCCCAATATTGTTCAATAACATTTTGTACTGTTGGTCCTGTAAAAATATATAAATCAATAATACCACCAATAGTTGTATAAGTTATTGCAGGTAATGGTTGAAGATCAATATCCATTGCATTTGAATTAAGTAAAAATTGTCCATGAAAATTTGTTTGTCCATTTTTATTTAATTCAAGATTAATATGAAATGGATGAACACCTAAATAAATTAAAAAGAAATAATAAATTATTTATTTTAATTTTATAATATTAACCATAAAGATTTGTATTTTGTACTGGTGGAAAATCACGTGACCAAAATGTTAATTTTTTCCATTGTTCTGTTATATTAATTAATAAATCTTGTCGATGTTCTCCAAGACCATATATTAATGGACTTGATAAACGTGTAGAAAATTTAATAAATTGATCAGCAAATATAAGTGGTGATACACTGGAATCAAATCTAAAAGAAAAAAAGATGTTTCAGAGAGAGAGAGAGAGGGAGATACTGTGGATTTGAAGCTTTCAAGTTTTTTTTTTGAAGACATCAACAGTCATTGAAAAACATATTTCTAGGAAGAGATTTGCACAGAGAGTTCACCAAGAAGAAAAAGCTGTTAGTGCAATTCTCGTGAGGTTAAAAGGTGAAACATGAATGTTACTAATCACAAGAAGATTATTTTATTTTGGAACACATTTCTTCAGTATCCTTTTACTTGATCGTTCAGAAATGCAATGGAGAAGTAGTTCGTATATTACAACAAGACGTTGTTGATATACGATGCAATGCTTGTCACATGGAAAGAAGAGGGCTATTACTAAGGTTGTCTATGATCTGTGATGGCATCGGAATAGTGAGTCTGTGAAAATGGAATGCAAATTTTCATCCTTATACTTCAAGACTTCTTTTAAATCGTGTTTCACAAAAGTAACCTTCAATTTGTAAAACTACCCAACATGTACCTCCTGTTTAGATATCCGAAGTTTTCAAGTGAAAATATTCTTTATGTTTTTTTCTTGACGAAAGAAAGTCCTCAACTGATCTACATCATTGAAAATAGCTTGGATCAATTGAGGAACTTGTCTCCTGAGTGCATAATTGCTTCACTTTTATAAGTCAAGATAGTTTGATAACTATACAATGATAATTAACAAGAAAAAATACGATTTATTACAGGCTATGCAAAGAAAAGGATTATTAATTCCGAGAAAAAAACCACCCATCTGTCGACTGAAAGACCGAAAATATACTATTTCTTCATGGGTTACAGTTAGTGACGTAACCCCCGAAGGAGAGGAGGACTGGATCTCTTCGCATCAATTGAAACCGTGCTAACTAAACTGTATCATAAAATTCTCCATCAAACAGAGTCCGATCGTGTTAAGTCTTCTGGCTGTCAAAATCCTGATTACACTAATTATTACATTCTGTAGTATTAATATCCATTTCAAGTTACAAGAAGGATGAGTATTTTTGATAGGAAATACATAGAGATCTGCAATTTTCATCGTTTAAAAGAGGAAATAAAACTGCATTGAATATTCAATACCAGATTTTTTCTGACAAGTTTTTAAAATAGAAAACACTGTATAATGTAAAAGTTTTGGAATTTTAATTTTCAATAATCCATAAAAATTGTTAACTAAAGTTCAATAAACTACGTAACTCTGATATTAAAATATTTAGTCAATCATGAGTTATTAATATTTTACAAAGCATATTCAGCAGATTTTTCACGAAAAATTGACTTTTTTTTTTGATTTTTTTTTGACGAAAAATCCCCCTTCTAAAAAGTCCTATCAAAAATACTCATCCTTTTTTAAATTTGAAATAGATATTAGTTTTTATTATGATGACTCCAAGAACTAAAAAATGATGGAGAAAATCCTCCAACTAACTCGAGACTATCCCATAATGCAAAAGTATCCGTACAAATGTCTGAGGCTATTGCGCAGCGAGGATGAATCATAGAAATCGAATTAATATGTCTTCTGATAGAGTGAAATGAGCTCTTTCGAATGATGTATGACTTGTTCATTCAAAAGGAAAAATAAAGCTGCCACAGGAAAAATATATAGGACTTCTAAAATGAGTTGTTACTTTATGTACCAAAAGTTTTGCGACATCTTTTCGCATATATCTCAGCTTGAGAAAATGATACAACCTTGATCTTTTTCTTAAGAGATGTGCCATGAAAAGCTCTACAAAAACTGTATACAGAAATCCCTATTAACTAGTTCTCATAGTATTTTCCATACTCAACATGAACAACCTACACGATAATGCAATGTTCCAACATGTTGAGCATGATAAAAACGTTTGGAAACCTTTTTTTGTTTTGTGTATATCTCGGCTTGAGAAAGTGATAGCATCTTGATTTTCTTTTTGAAAGATGCACTATCAAAAACTTTACATAAGCTATATGAACAAATCTCTATTGCAAAACAAAAAAGGTCTTCCAAACCTTTTTATCATACTCCACACGCTGGAACATTGCACTATCATGTAGATTGTTCATATTGAGTATGGAAAACACCATGAGAACCAATTAATAGGGATTTTTGTATATAGTTTTTGTAGAGCTTTTCACGGCGCATATTTTAAGACAAAAATGTCGCAAAACTTTTGGTACACCCGATAACAATTCATTTTAGAAGTCCTCCATGTTTTTTCGTGTTGTCAGTCTCTATCAGAAGACATGTTAATTCAATTTCTATGATTCACTCTCGCTGTACAATAACCTCAGACATTTGTATGGATACTTTTGCATCGCGGATTATGTGCATTATGTAGATTCAAATGAATTATGAATACCTTGAAAAGAGTTCTTGCTGCTGAGATAGTGCACTTGTACGGTATATTTTAAATGAATATCATGATAACAGAAAAACTGATTGTCGAATTTAGATTTTCTTTTAATAAAAGAAAAAAAACTTACAATATGACACCTGTTGATTTTCTTGTAATCAATATTGAAAATGGTTGTTCATTAATTTTAACATCATAATCTGTTATATTAACTTTTTTTTGAATAACAGGAACTTGAAATGGTACTTCAAATCGTTGATAAATTGAATCATATATTCGAATACGAAATCGTTGTTCAGTTTCATATATAAGATCAACAGTTAAATTAGTAATATCATTTGGCATATATGTTGTTTCAGATTTATTTATTTGTATTCGTTGACCAAAATTTGTTTGTTGAATTGTTTGTACGAAATATGTTGGAAAATCTTTTGGATAATAACAATAAGGTATATTAACATCATTCAAATATTTTATAGTTGAATTCATTTGTTTTAATGGTGTTCGCCAACAACAATGTCTTTCAAGACATTTATCTTGTGTTGAACCACTTTCTGGATAACAATCAAAACGTGCTACATCTGAACTTTGTTCACATTGTTGACAATATGAATAAGATATTAAACAAAATATTAAAATTAATGATAAATATGCCATTCAAATTGAATATTACACTTATCTACAATAAGAATTCGATATTTGTTCTTCGTTTTTTTTTTTTTTTAATATTGAATACAACAGAAAAATAAAATAACAACAAAACTATTTAAATACATAAGAGAGAAACAGAGAAATGATATTGAATAGTTCTCAAAAAAGAAAAATATAAGTTTATAATACACGAATTTTTGTTTTATCAAAATGTGCTTGTAATTCAGGAAAAACTTGTAAGAGAATTTCATCGAGAAGCATATAAAATAACTAAAAAAAAAATATATATACATATAGAAATGTAAATATAAACTAATTTACTTGTTTATTAAGTAATGGATCTTGAAAATATCGAAAAATTATTTCTAAACCATTTTGAATATTTGTTTTACCAAGTACAAATTTGATTACTTCTAAAAATTCAATAGAATACGAATTATAGTATAACTGGATACTATTGAAACTATTCAAAAATATTTATCACAGAGAAGTTCAATTACAGCAAAAATCACTTTTGTCAAATCTCGCGAAATGTCTACTATGGAAGAACAAGGTTAATATTCGAGTGAAAATTTTAAAATGTATTCAGAAAAAATGATGTTTTTTTGTATTTTGTCTTGAAACTACCCTATGATGCGAAAGTCTTGACATGGTTCTTTCTGAATATGTATTCAGAATTACGTTATAGGTTATTTGCATAGATGAGTGTTATATACAATAGTCTGTATTAAGATTTGTAGAGTTTGTAATTAGATTTCATATCTCCGAAATACGAACTTGTTATAATATTCTTATATTAGTCAGTACACTTCGAAAAGTGCCTATACACTCAGTTCGCAGATATGAAGTTTGCAATTCTTTATACGTACGAGATCTTCAAGACAAAGTCTGTGGTCCTATGGAGGCTTCTACTATATTGACTTATTTAGCTTCACTCATTCTATTCGAGTTTTCACTAAAACATCATATATTACTGATAGGCAAAGACAAAAAATTTTAGGAAGATTCCTTCATTATTAATACCTAGAAAGACCAGTTAGATGCATGATTTCAATCTACTCAATAATACTGAACTTAACATTATTGAACTCTACTTTCACAAAGAAAGCAAACTAGAACTGAGAGTAGAGAATATTAGGTCCAAGAATTTTGGGACTCGGGCCTGATCGATCAAAATTGTTAGATCCGGATCTAATTAATTGATCTTCTGTGAGTAAAGCCCATCGGGCTCAAGAATTTCTAGACCCGATGGGCTTTAACTGAGAGTTACATACTTTTTTCGTATTCGATCGAAAACTTTAGAGACTGACTGCATTTTTTTATAAGCTTCATTCAAAAACACGCTCGCTCTCATAACATTTCTAGACAATCATAACTATGTATTATATTCATTCTCAAGTCTTATAAAGCAAAACTATTTAAAACTTACTTGGTAAAAATTCTTCAGCTGCTGCAACAACATCATCACAATTTACTAAATCTGTTGGACTGAAATATAATTATAATAGAACTATCCTTTGAAATTTGTATTTCTTTTTTTTCTTTGTTACCTTTTATCTTCTACATCATTTGGAAAAACTACATCTATAGATTCAAAAAAAGTTCAATAGAAAATTAAAAAAATTTATTATTTAAATTATACCTCGAAGAGCATGAATTACATCAATAATATTCTCTTCATCATTTATAATTTCATCAACATTATCATCAATAAATTGTGAAAAAAATGTATTAAACGAATTTTTTAATGGTATACGAAGTAAATCTAATAGATAAATTAATAAAGGTGATGCAGAAAAGATTTCTTTTGCTATAAATAAAAACAAAAAAAAAAAGATTAACTTATGTAAAACAAAAATATCAAATTAATATAATATTCATACCAACAACAATTAAATGATCATAAACACTATCAAGTTCATGAGTAGTTGATTTGTCTTCTGTTATAAATTCTTCTATAGGATTTGTTACATTTGCATTATTTCCATAGATTGAATTTGCAAGCTAGAAAATGTAGATTTTTATTTTAATCATTTGAATTATGATTTATTTCTATTACTTTTGCTTCGATAATATCATTAAAAATTGGACTTGGTTGTGTTACTTTTGGTTTTGCTGGTTCAGCATAATTGATTAATGATACAAGAAATGGATCAAGATATTGACCTTTCTATATAGAAATAAAATTTATATTTATTTAATCATAATTAAATTATCTATTGAACCTCAGTACGTAAACGACGTGGTACAACTCGAAACATTTTTGCTAAAAAAATAAAAAAATTTCAAATACAAAGAACTTATTGAATTTTACCTAAAACATCTTCACCATTTGGTAAAGTAAAATCATCAGGTTGTGTAAGAAAATTATATAATAATTCACTATTACGTAATGTTGGTTTAGTTAATAAATGCTAAAAAAACAAATAATTCAAATACAAAAAATATCAATTATTTTGTTTTTGCCATAGTTAAATAGAACTCATCAAATTTCCTATGAAAGTATTTTTCTTTTAAAGGAAAAATTAGATTAAGATCAGATTCTGAATAACAAAAAAAAACAACCTTACATATAACTTACTCTTAAAAAATTATCAAAATCTTTTTTAATTGATTCAAGAAATTCTCGATTTCGAACAAATGTTGTCGATCGTTTTGGTGGTAAACGTGCATCAGAAAAAACTCCATGAAATTGAATTAATTTTTGTTCTAATAAATAAAAATCTTGATAACGTCTAAATCAAACAAAATAATTATAATAATAATAAACTATTTTAAATCATTTTTACCTTGTTATAATCCAATGAGCTTTTTCATCATCATTAATTAATGAATTTTCTAAAAAAAATATAAAAGATTATTATTCTTTGTTTTGTCTTGCTAAACAAAAAGAAATATTTACCATTATTACCATCTAATCGTCGTATTTCAATTATAAATACAAAATATTTTGTATGAGAATGTATATTATCTTGTAATTCTTTAATACCACTAATACGAATACGCCATGTATTTAAATCTCTTTCATCAATAGACTAAAATGAAAATAATTGGAAATAAAAATGAGAAGAAAAAACAAACAAATAGTTGAATAATAACATACACTATTACTACCAATACTTGTTGTATCTTCTGGATATTTTCTATTTACTTCATCTTTTTCTTCCAATTCTATAAATAATCATAATTGTATAAATATATTATAGTAAATCGAATGTTTACTTTTTATTCATTTCTATTTCTTTGAAATTAATAATGATGTGTTTTAGATAAAGTGCACTCAGAATTCTACTATTCGATTTGAACCTATGTGATTCAATAGCTGTCGATCGATAATGAAATTTTGTTGAAATTGGAAAGTAAAGATTGCGGTAGAATAAATAAACCTCTCATGAAGGAACTACTTCAAGTGACGCTAGCTGTTTAAGCTCATCTTGAGCTCACAGGCAGGTCTCAGTGAGAGTAGCAAAAAGAGTTCGTCCTTTTGAACCTTTGTGATCGATTTATTGGATCTTCGATTCATTTGTAGGTAGTTGCCAAAAAGTCAAATGACAGTCGGCTAAAACTTTCAGAATATTCTAAAAGTCATTTTAGACTAAATTTTAGATCGAAACTCCATTATTGAGTCTTTCGGAGAGTACCTAAAAATGGGTTAGTAATCCGATCATAACTCGACGACAAAGGCTCACAGGGACGAACCCTTTTAAACTTTTGCTATTCTCACAGAGATCTACCTGTAAAGTGGTCTGCAAAAGTTTAAGATACTTTAAATTTTTGAAGTTTTTCATCGAAGATGAGTAGCTAGGTCAAATCCAAATACTGATTTGGATAGATCTTAAAATTCCCTATCGAATACAATATGTATTAAATTTTCAAAAGAAACTTTCTTAAGAGAGTTTTCCGGGAAACCGTGCGAAGAGTATTTTGACAGAAAGATTTTTCAATATAAGCATTTGAATGAGTAGAAAATTTTGAACAAAATGAAGAGTTCTCCAGTTCTGTACGATATTCTCTCACAAAGTTATACGCATTAGAAAAAATGCGGTTTTAATCCAATTTTACGGCTTTTTTTTGATAACAATCGACGAAAAACGCGTTTCTTTCATTTTTTCTAATGCTTATAACTTTGTGACGGAATATCGTACAGAGCTGGGCGATCCTTCATTTTGTTTAAAATTTTCTGCTCTTTCAAATGCTAATATTGAAAAATCTTTCTGTTGAAATTCTCTAGGACTTGAAATTCTCCTCGCACGATTTTCTAGAAAACTCTCTTCACAAAGTTTCTTTTGAAATTTTGACACATATTGTATTCGATAGAGAATTTTAAGAGTTATCCAAAACACTATTTGTATTTGACCTATTCATTCATCTTCGATGAAAAACTTCAAAAATTTAAAGTGTCTTAAACTTTTGCGGTACACTTTAGGTCTATTTAGAAGTAAATTTTCTCCCAAAAATGCAGCATGAAATCCTTTGCAAAATCATAGGAGAACATAGATTAAAAAGGTAGAAGAAAACAATTTATTAGATAATCTCAGTAATTGTATACTGGTAACAAATTTTCTATTTCTTTCGACTAATGAACATATGATAAAATGTTTTAAAACATTATTTCAGGTATAATGAACTACATTCAAACTAATAAGATCACTTTAATAACTATTGTATAGAAGTTTAGTCTCTGGATTAGTCAGATTTTCTTTTTCTTATTGCTTTAAATTGACTAATAGCAAAAATATATTTAAACATAACTATCATATATTGAATCGTCTATCTTTTCAATTAAAAACTGTACACCAAAAGAGTAACTTTTGTCTCGAATAAATAATCTTTTTCAAACATGTGTCAGAATTTTGTGATCTTTAAAATAATATTATTAAAAACTATCGTGTTCGTCTTTTTTAGAAACCTAGCTTTAGAATGCATTAGACAGAAAATTTCATTGGCTATTAAAATAACTATTCGGATTTGATCTACGTGCTTAAACATTATAGAAAAAAAAAATCAAAAACATATTTATTGTTAAACTTTTTTCTCAACACTTTACATGATGGTACTACGAACATCATAAAAATACTTACAAAAACTAACGAATATTAATTGTTTGATCCTGAAAAAATGAAGTATTTTAAGCTAGTCTACTTCATTTTAAACGATCACGAGGAATGAATATGACCTAAGAATTTTTCGTACGGATTTCTATCATAAGAAAAAAAAAAGTCTCTTCAAATTGTTCTATATATCTTATCTTATAGAACTCGATGAATCGTATTTACAGTAAAAGTAACTAAAGATTCCTTATCCGTACCCTTGTGAAAATATGGGTTGTATATAACTTGCCTCAGATTCAACCTAACTACATATAGTGAAATCGTGCAAAGTATATCTTTGCAATGATACGATAAGAAGCTGTTTGTTTTTTTACTGTAAATATGACTTATAGAGCTCTAAAAGATAAGATATGTTGTCGGTCATTTAAATATGTTTTTATTTTTTGTATGATAGAAAAATTGCCTAGGTCATATTAATTCTCAACAATCATTTAGAACCAAGTTAAATAGTTTTAATACTACTTTCTTACGTCAGTCATTATGTAGGATCTGTTAAGACTAGAAAAAAAAGTAGAAGGGTTCTTTCTTCATGCGCTGCCGTTTTGATCGTTACATTAATTTATTTACTTTTGCCACAGCTACAAAGGAATTCTGTCTATAGATAGCTCTTGATGCACAAAGCTTTAGGTCAAAATTCGTTTGTGACCGTGCCCAAGATAAACAGACCAATGTAATGGCCATAACCCTGCAAGAGCACCACATGGAGAAGAATCCTTCTAGTTTCAACAGACTTTACGTAATGACTAGGATCTCATCTCAAACGTGAGGTATTACCTCGACTGGTTTCCTGCTTTCAAGTTCTTACCATTCTTTGACCTAGATAAGAGCACTGAATCAATGATTATCTCAAAAAAAAAACAAAATTCTCCTTATAAACTTAGTTACACTTCTCATCCTGTTAGATAAATCGCATCGCAAAACTTAACACTCCAAAACGAATTATTCAAAGCGGTACATCTCTTAATGCAAAATAAAAAGAAAGATGTTTCATATTTAGAAAAGTTTAAGATAAAAGAGAAAGAAATTTTTTTCCATCATTCTCTTCTAATATTTAGAATTCCGATTCAGATTAATAAGAAGCAATTCGTACTATCACTCATACCTTTGTATGATGTTGTTGTATAATGTCTTGATACATTACGTTTCTGTGTATTTCCATTAGCATTTCTAAATAATATTTAAAAAAAAAAGACAAATTAATCACTTTGAATATCATATAACATTAAAAACAAAAAAATAAAACTGGGTATCAATACGGAAATACAAATATGGATATATAATCAAACCTGATTTCGTCAATATGAATGAAATCTAACGTAATATCATCCAAACTAAGATGATTATTAAAATGTTAGTATTTAAAAAAAAACAAAAAAGAAAACTTAAATAGAATGAAAAAATAACTAACTTTTTTTCAATAATTTTATAATCTGGTGAATCCATTCTTCTTCCACACATATAAAGAAAATGTTCATCACTTGTTAAAAAACATCGTTGATATTTTTCTTCAACTAATTCATAAATTTTACAATGAAATCGAGATAATAATGAAAATGTATGTTGCATATCAAATATTTGATTTAAATTATCTGACTTATTTTCAATATTTTCATCATTAACACTTTCTTCTAAATGATTATATATTAAATCTTTTATATCATTTATTAACGTATCATTTAAATCATATGGATTATTAATGCTTACATAACCATCAGAATTTTTTCTATTAAGATAACGTTCATCAATATTTTTTAAACGTCGATGAATTTTTTTTCGTACTAATATATTTGATGCTGATGGAATATCATTTAATATATCAGATAATGTTATATAAATACTTAATAAACCAACTGAACCATGACGATCAAGTACACGACTAAATTGACTTAATAATTCTTTTTCATACATAACATCAGTTAATTGTAAAGATAATTTATTTTTATGTATAGGTCCATTCATTGTACAAAAATGTGTTAATAATTCAACTGATGAATCTGTTGGATTTACAATTATATTCGAAGGTGAATTTCGACGTTGAATAGCCGTTATAAAATAAAGATGAAATAAACGATTCACTGTATTAGGTTCACATATAGCATCAATACCATCGATAAGAATTTGACAGGCAATTAATTCACTTAAAAAATGACGAGATCCTTTACATTCATATACAAATTTTGGTGTTATTATTGGCATTAAATCAAGTATAAGACGTTTTAAATATTTTATTTCCGATTGACGATTATACATTGCTATGTGAAGATCATTTTTAAACATTTTTTTGAGAAAATCATTTGAAAATTGAGATTCATTAAGAGATTCAATTTTAATCATTTGAATATAACGATCTAATGTTTGAAAAATTAATGGAAGTAGACGTTCAAGAACGAATACATTGATATTAACCTTTTAAAAAGAAAAAATTTATTTATTTATTTTTCAATAGAATAAAAAAAAATTAAACAATGAATTCGAGTCCTGATACAAATTTTAGGTTATTAATTTCGTTTATCTATGATTAATAAGTAGTTCAAAAAATTCTATTAAAAAGATTAAACAATATCTAACAGAATAAATATGAACTGTGTATTACGAAATTTACCCTAGAGAATATACTGAGTTAAGGGTACCCGAAAAAGTATCCTGCTACTAGTATGTCACAGTAACTTTTGGATACCAAAGTACTTATAGGTACTTTCAAGTACTTAAATGGTACTTTGGTAGGTACCCTGCTACTAAAATTTCAGGATCGAACCTGACCTTTCACTTTTTGCATTTTTTTTCTCTCAAAGCGATTCATTACATTTTTTTCGATTTTATTATATTTAATTTTTTCAATTCCGAAAACTCAACAGGTCAAATATCGAGATCTGACCGAACTTGAGTTGGTCGAGTATCCATGAGACCACCTCAGGATGGTCCGCTCTTAATCTACGATCAAGATCGGATAGTTCTCGACTAAGAAATAGTGAAGAAATAATCTAGAAAAAATTCGTATGAAAACAGATTGATTTCTTCTGTTTTGCTCAGTTGTTTATGCGGAGTCGTGCGCGAAAAAGAAAACGGTGAATGAACAGTCGCTGCGCAGAACGCGACAAATGTAGGGTACCGTGTAGAGCTTTCCCTCAGTAAAATTACAGATGCGGGTATCCATACCAGTACTTGCTCAGTGAGCGTACTTTTATGGGTACCTCTTGCAGTACCTACATCAGTATAATTACTAAGAACTTTCGAAGTGCCCATATTAGGTATCCTGCTAAGGCTTTCTCAGTACACGGGTACCCTGAACTCAGTACTTTCTCTATGGTAAGCAGATTATCATGATTCAATTAAAAATGTTTTGAACTAAAATAAAATCGAATTTCTAATTCTAATAAAAGTCAGAATTGTTATGAGATAATTACATTTAAAGAAAGAAAACGACATTTTTGTCAAGTTTGAAAATATCAATTGCTATTCTTTCACTCACGAGAGTACTTCTCCAGTTGATAAAAAGTTTTTTAAAGACGAGATTTATGTCCTTGGACAAAATCTATAATGATTCCTGTTATTGCTCTTATCTTTTCGAGTTATAAAGTATATCATAAAAAAATTTAATATTTGTATTTCGACCTTCAATGAATCTTATCATACACTAAAAGTTTCAGCTAAAACAAACCTTTTCTTCCTGAAATATTACATGAGTACATTTTCGAAAAGATTTAGAAAAATCCAATTTTCTTGTAAATATGTTGTCTTATAAAGAAAATATTCAGCGTATCGTAAGATTTCTTTGTAGACGAAATTTCAAGATGAAATGACAATATTGAATTACTTCAATAAAATCATCAGAATACTTCTCTATTAAATTTAATAAAATCTAATTTACCTATTAGAATTTCAATTTATCAAACAGAATGAATATCAATATGAAACAAAAAACTAAAATCTTACATTTTGTATTCGACGAATAACTGTTGCCAAAAAAAATCGAAAGACATATTTTGTTTCATAAACTACACTATCATCATGAGTAATTAATCTAAAATGTAATTATTTTTTTTCAATCTAATAAATAGATACATATTAATTTATTATAATTATTTACGATAACCATGGATATACATGATCTCTAAGACATAAACAACAAAACTAGATAGAAAAGAATATATTTGAAATTATTTAATAAGAAAAATGAAAATTTACTTCATCTATTGCTGCATCAATTCGTTTTGATAGCATTAAATGAATCCATGGATTTTTCTGTGTATAATGACTATTTGTACTATGTATATTCAAAAGAAAATAAATAGATTCGAAAAAAAATATATATAATAGAAAATTACATCTGTTTTTTTATCAGTTCTTTTTCTAAATCCTATAGAAATATAAATCATAAATAAAAAAAGAAAAATCAATCAATTATTTATTTAATACTTTTGTTGGTTCAAAAAATATGAGTAAATTTGGCCAATATTTTGGAGATTTATTTAATGATAATCTAAATGAAAAATAATTTTCAATTAATCAAAAAAAAAAGATACAAATCATTGTTATACATACACATAATAATCAGTTAATTTATAACTAATTATAATCAGTAGAATAAAGATAATAAATTGAATTTTACTATATTAAATAAAATAATAGATAAAAAAAAAGTAAAAATTTTATTTCAATTTCAAGAAAAATATACCCAAAAACAAATAGAATTATCAATAGAAAAAGAATTACACATATACCAAAAAGAATTCGTTGACCAATATCAGTTAATAATATATTATTTTTATTCATCTAAAATATATTTAATTAAATCTGCATTTTTTAACTTTCTACTATATTTTCATTGATTTTTCTCTTTCAAACAAATATACCTCTTCTTTTGAAATCGTTTTATGTACAATACATTAACAACGATTAATAGCAATATTATATCAGGCTTCATAGACTCACATGTCTTATATTCAAAATTACTTTTTTATTTTTTTGCATTCATTAGAATGTAAATATTAATCTCGGATGGTATATTTCTTCGTTGTTAGTTACGTAAAAATATCCTGTTTACATGTTTGGTTTAGTGTAGTTACCGTCTGTATTACTAACGGTCATGTCATAGAAATTTTATGCTTATGTTCTTTCGTCATTCTCAAGGTGAACAAATATAATTGTGATTTTTTGTTTTCACTATATAATATTTCTCTACAAAAAAAAGAAAAACTAAGAAATAAGACTTTAAATGTATTATATTTCAATTTACTCTGTTATTTAATATACAAATTAAAAAAAAAAAAATATATATATATATTTACTTATTGCCATAGTCAAAGGAAAAAAAAAACAGAGACGATATATATTTATTATGTTGTAGATCGGAGAATGAATCAAAAAAAAAAAACAACAAAATTAAATCCATTGAAAGAAGAAAAAAACCAAGAACAGCGAGTTTAAAACAAAATCACAAATGCAAAAGTATGTTACATTGTTGTTCTATAAACATTCTTCTGGCTTTTTTTTTTTTTTTTTGATCTTAAGATATCGTTAAAAAAGAAAAATAATTATTTAATGAAAATATAATTAAAAACAAAAAACCAAAGATTTTTTCTAGATTAACAGGGAAAAAAAACACGAATCAAAAATAGTTTTCTTTTAGTATTATGCACATGTTTTTCTTTTTTTTTTTTTTTTTACAGATAAGTATTATTTTTTTGATTATGCTTCGCTGGATCCTGTAAATTCAAACGAATTTGTTGTTCAGATACTGGCTCGTCAGGAATAGTTGCTGCACGTTTATGTAGAAAATTTTCAAATGCAGCTGTTGTTCCACTGTCGTGATGGATTGGTTCATCATTATCAGGATCCTATTAAAATAAAAGTATTTTTACAATATTTTGTTTTATCTTAATATTCTATCATACATCGCCTTGAATTTTTAACCATTGTTCAACTTCTCGTACATCACGTTCAGGATCCTAAAAAAAACAAAAAGAAAGAATATTTTGTAATGAAGAGAAAATGTACGAAAGTTAAAAAAAATAAAACAAACGAACAATGATCAATTCTATTTTTTATAAGTAAATTTCACGTTTTTATGCTAATATTAGGTTTTCAATAGCTACAGTTTAGAATATGTATGTAGTGTTGAGTCTACATAATCTGAAATTGAATTATCAACATAACGAGAAGTATTCAATAGAGGTCGCCAGGATAAAAATTTTTCTGGTTCGAACCATACAGCTTGTTCAACTAAGATAACATGAGCAGAAGATTTCTCGAACGAGAGACAACCGAATTTATTCATTCAAAAATTTTTTTATAGGTTTTCGTATATTTTCTACCGATAGATGTCATGATAATAATTAATGATAATCGTCAGTGAAAATGAAGTATTTTTTTTTTGTGTGGATTATCTTTTATTGTATTTCGAATATTACTTTATCATTTAAAAAAAAGAATAGAAATAACAGTAGCATCGTTGAAGTTTGACGTCAGTAGATCATTTGATATTGTTACGAAAGCTGAAAAAATGTGCTTTTTTTAGAGAATGTAAAAATATGTGTTACTGTACTGTTGTGATGATAACGCTTTTTAGGAACAAACTTCCAAAGAAAATATCTGACTATCATAAGATCTGTTATCTTAGTTACAAACGTAAATTAAAATATTTCCATTTGGAATAGAAAACTTATTTCGAGAAATGTCAGCTGTTTTGAATCACTCTTATATTAGGAATCCTTTTGAATGAGTGCGGGTTACCACGATTTTCTCTATCTTCCTACAGTCGCTGTAATTCGGCCAAATGAAATGAAAAGTTTAGTACAACTAGAATTTACATACAATTCAGGACAAAAGTTTAAGTGAAATTATTTTTTCACATTTCTTTTTTCAGTATATTTTTTTCATATAATGAGATGCGGGTCTGATTCAAATAGTGATATAGATGGTATGAGAGGCCAGCTATATGATGTATTATAGAATGAGATTCTGTCTACCTATATAGATATTTTATGATAAAAAAAAATTTTTTCTATGAAAAAACAGTATTAGGTGCCTTTCAGTATTTCGCATTCTCTAACCAAGAGATTTATACCAAAATAAAAGAAAATTATATCAATCGATAGAGCATTTCATGCTCTATCAGTTTATAAAAAAACACTTTTTCCTCGAGTCGATCTTCATCTCTCAAACTTGGTTTTAGTGAGAATAGTCAGCATTTTTCTCCTATCAAAATAATTAAGAAAGAGCAGCTAATTGTGTTTTGCAAAATTTTATTTCAATAAGGTGGGTGTGAAAAATCAGTGATATTCGAATTTCAAATATAACATTTTGTTCAGTTTTGAATGCTCTTTCCAATGGTGTATAAAACATTGTGATAATAGGGAATTTCACTTTTTCCGTTTTGCAGACTATTCTCCCTAAAACCAAGTTTGAGAGATGAAGATCGACTCCAGGAAGAAATCTTCTTTTATAAACTGATAGAGCATTTCATGCTCTATCGATTGATATCATTTTCTTTTATTTTAGTATAAATCTCTTGATTAGAGAATGCGAAATACTGAAAGGTACCTAATACTGTTTTTTCATAGGAAAAATTTTTTTTTATCATAAAATATTCATATAGGTAGACGAAATCTCGTTCTATAATACATCATACAGCTGGCCTCTCATACCATCTATACCACTATTTGAATCAGACCCATACCTCATAATATGAAAAAAAGAAATGTGAAAAACTAATTTCACTTAAACTTTTGTCCTGGACTGTAAGTTTCAGCATTTTGCCACTTTAATTTATTGAGTTATAACCATTTGAAAGTATAAAATTGATGGATGCGTTATGTAGACGCAAATGAACAATGAATACTCTGAAAAGATTTTTGTGTTCTTAACTTATTACTATGAAGATACTGCATTTTTAACAGACACCGTGATAACAGAAAAACTAATTTTCGAATTTCACGACTAGGAACTTTATACAGACGCATGTTTCAATAAGAATAGTTTTTATATGAATGTTTCAGATCGTGTTGTTATTCCTATTCTAAGATACAATTAGAGTAATAGCATATCTTTTACATCGCTAATATAAAATTACAAAAAAAAAAATTTGCATTACTTTAACTATTAAAAATGATGAAATTG